>PVIY010046456.1:0-18463 GCA_004026745.1 Myrmecophaga tridactyla | reverse complement strand
ACATGGGCAGGCACCGGGAATTGAACCCAGGTCCTCAGGCATGGCAGGCAAGCATTCTTACCTGCTGAGACACCGTGGCCCGCCCCCAAGTTGAAGTCTTGATATTCGCACAAGCAGTGTGGACAACCAAAGCTATAGGTTGAGCCCCCAATCTTGGGGTTTGTTCATATGAAACTTAACCCCACAAAGGATAGGTCAAGTCTACTTAAAATTTAGGCCTAAGAGTCATCCCCAAGAGAGCCTCTTTTGTTGCTCAGATGTGGCCTCTCTCTCCAGCCAACACAACAAGCAAACTCACCACCCTTCCCCTGTCTACATGGGACATGACTCCCAGGGGTGTGGACCTTCCTGGCAACATGGGACAGAGATCCTAGAATGAGGTGAGACTCAGCATCAAGGGAATTGAGAAAAACCCTAGAATGAACTAAGATTTAGCATCAAGGGACTGAGAAAACCTTCTTGACCAAAAGGGGGAAGAGTCAAATGAGACAAAATGTCAATGGCTGAGAGATTCCACACAGAATTGAGAGGTTATCCTGGAGGTTATTCTTACACTTTATATAGATATCACCTTTTTAGTTAAGGTGTAATGGAGAGGCTGGAGGGAACTGCCTGAAAATGTAGAACTGTGTTCCAGTAGCCATGTTTCTTGAGGATGATTGTATAATGATATAGCTTTCACAATGTGACTGTGTGATTGTGAAAACCTTGTGTCTGATGCTCCTTTTATCTACCTTGCCAACAAACGAGTAGAACATATGGTATAAAAATAAATAATAGGGGGAACAAATGCTAAAATAAACTTAGTTTGAAATGCTAGTGATCGATGAAAGCGAGGGGTAACGTGTATGGTACGTATAATCTTTTTTTTTCTTTTCTGTGTTCGTTTTATTTCTTCTTCTATTGTCTTTTTATTTCTTTTTCTGAATTAATGCAAATGTTCTAAGAAATGATGAATATGCAACTAAGTGATGATATTGTGAATTATTGATTATATATGTTGATGTTTTATTTGGTTTATTAATTTTTTTAATTAATAAAAAAGAGAGAAAGAAATCAGGCCAGGGTAGGAGAATGCTGCAGGTGTGGAAAGGTGGGTTCTCATGGCATGCTTTATAGCAGTGTGTTCTTTCATTGTATACTTTTTATGGTAGAAAAATATAGGACAAAAGCAAGAGCATTCATTGCCCACAATGGAATATCATGTGGCCATGTAAGGAACAAGTGATCAGATGTATTTTTCTTTCTTAATGAAGAGAAAAAGGCAAGATGTAAAATACCCATTCAGACATATGCTCACATCTATCTTATACATATGCACAACCTAGATTTCTGGAAGAAGATGCAAGAAACAGGTACCAGTGGCTTCCTCTGGGCGAGGAGAAACTAGGTGTCTGGGAGTCTGTGGTGACAGAATTTTTGCCATATACTCTTATTTCCATCCGCATGATCCTCTGTGCTAAATTAAATAAATAATGAGATGGTTTGCAATGAAAAAGCTAACTATCAACATGTTTTTTAAATGTGAGTTTTCAAAATGAAACTCAATCTAAATCTAAATCCAAATCTGTATATCTACATGTACATATATACACACATGTGAATATATACACATGTATATAAACTCTATAAAAATGTGTCCCTGTGAAAATATGAGCAGTGCATTGTGCTCTAGTCCAATTGAGTTGAAAAGTTAAATTAGGAGCAATTTCAAGGGCAGAGACTGTCTGTCTGGGTCACCGCTGAATCCCCGCTGCCTAATGTATACAGCAGGAGCCCAATGTCTGCTGAATGAGCAAGCCAAGAAGTGAGCCTCAGCATTACCCTGTGTTGGTGTCGAGGTTGAATTTTTTTTCAATTAATTTTTTTTTATTTTTTTTAAATACCAAAAAAACACCAAACAAACCCAAACATTCTTAACTTTTGATCATTCCGTTCTACATATATAATCAGTAATTCACAATATCATCACTTAGTTGCATATTCATCATCATGATCATTTCTTGGAAAATTTGCATCAATTCAGAAAAAGAAATAAAAAGAAAACAGAAAAAATTCATACATACCATACCCCTTACCCCTCCCTTTCATTGATCACTAGCATTTCAATCTAAATTTATTTTAACATTTGTTTCCCCTATTATTTATTTTTATTCCATATATTTTACTCATCTGTTGATAAGGTAGATAAAAGGAGCATCAGACACAAGGTTTTCACAATCACACAGTCCTGTGTGAAAGCTATATCATTATATAATCATCTTCAAGAAATATGGCTATTGGAACACAGCTCTACATTTTCAGGCAATTCCCTCCAGCCTTTCCATTACATCTTGATACCTATTTAATACGTAAGAATAACCTCCAGGATAACCTCTTGACTCTGTTTGGGATCTCTCAGCCATTGACCCTTTATTTTGTCTCATTTCATTCTTCTCCTTTTTGGTCAAGAAGGATTTCTCAAATCCTTGATGCTGGGTCTCAGCTCATTCTAGGATTTCTGTCCCATGTTGCCAGGAAGGTCCACACCCCTGGGAGTCATGTCCCACGTAGACAGGGGGAGGGTGGTGAGTTTGCTTGTTGTGTTGGCTGGAGAGAGAGAGACCACATCTGAGCAACAAAAGAGATTCTCCTGGGGATGACTCTTAGGCCTAATTTTAAGTAGACTTGACCTATCCTTTGTGGGGTTAAGTTTCATATGAACAACCCCCAAGACTGGGGGCTCAGCCTATAGCTTTAGTTGTCCAGATTGCTTGTGAGAATATCAAGAATTCAACTTGGGGAAGTTGAATTGCTCCCTGTTCTCACCATTCCCCAAAGGGGACTTTGCAAATACTTTTTTATTCACTGTTCAAATCACTCTGGGATTTATCGGGGCATCACTCTGGACAATGAATTTTATTTTAAAAAAGCTTTACTGAGGTATAATTTACATGAGCTAAATTCACCTATTGTAAGTTTACAATTCAATGAGTTTTAGTAAATTTAGAGTTATGGAAACAACAACACAATCCAGTTTTAGAACATATCACCGTCCCCCATATAACAAGTTCTTTTGCTCACAATCCCCATTCCTGCCTCCAGCCCTTAGACAACATTTAATCTGCTCTCAGTCTCTAGATATCCCTTTTATGGACATTTGTGCAATTGTACGTTTACATTTACGTCTTTAATTTATTATAATTTTTTTTGAGGTTTATTCGTGTTGTGGCATGTATTTGCATTTTGTTTCCTTCTTTTTATTTTTTATTTTATTTTTAAAGCAATTTTATTGAGATCAATTCATATGCCATACAATCCACCTTACGTGTACAATCAAAATATTCTAGTATGATCACAGAGTTGTGCTTTCATCACTGCAGTCAATCCACAAGAGGATTCACAATGTTATATAGTCCCAGGTTTCCTTCTCTGGCTATCCTTCTACATGACCATAAACTTTCCCTTTCACCCACAATCACACCCACATATCACTGCTGTTAATTATACTCACTATACTGTGCTATCATCATCTCGATTCATTTCCAAATTTTTGTAACCAACCTCATTAGAAATTCTGCACAAATTGAGCATTAGCTCCCCATTCTCTGCCCTCATTCTCTCTTCTGTTGGCCTGTGCTTCAGATTTCAACACCATGAGTTTGCTGTTTACATTTAGTTCATATTAGTGATGTCATACAACATTTGTCCTTTTGTGTTTGACTTATTTCATTCAACATAATGTCCTCAAGGTTCATCCATGTTGTCGCATCTTTTTTTTGTTTTTAACTGTGGTAACATATGTTGAATGTTCTTGAACTGCTTTTGGGTTTTATCTTCCTTGATTCTCCAAACAAGCCTGGGCGGCAAGGGTTGTGATCAGCATGTTTCAGAGGGAAAAAATGAGGTTAAGAAAGGAGGGGCTGCGCCTATGTTTGCAAAGCTGTTTACTAACAGGACCAGTAATAACCCTCAAAAGAAATCTCTACAGTGACATTATGATCCCCCCATTTTATAGACAAAAACACCTAGACTGGGAGAGGTAAAAAAGACTCAATAAAAGCTGCTGCCACTGGCTGGGGTAGGGGAACCTCTGACCCCACAGCTTCCGAGTCCCCTCCCACCTTGCTAAAGGAGGGCTCTGGGCCCGAAGCTGCTGGGTGGGCCTCAGCTAAGCAGACTACCTCTGCCTGAAGACCTCTGTGGCTGAGTCATTAGGGTTTTTCATTAAAGGCAATTTTTTTTTTTTTAATTTGCATATGGGCAGGAGGCACCAGGGATTGAACTCCAGACCTCCAGCATGGCAGGTCGGAGCTCTGCCTGCTGAGCCACAGCAGCCGCCCATTAAAGGCAATCTTAACTATCTGTGACAAATCCAAGCAAAAAAGGGGTTCGTTGGAAAGTCATTGGTAGCTCCCAGAATTGCCACAAGCCTGGATAACTAGGCTTAGGAAGCAAGTGGGTCAAGGAAACTGCAGCAGGAATGGGGCCCAAAGCTCACTGCAGAGCTGTCCGGTGAGGACAAACTCACCATGGGCCTTGTGGACACAAACCCACGGCCAGAATCACAGGCACCAATGGCCCTGGTTGCTGGAGGCCACTGCTGTCCCCAGAGTGGATGCTCCAGGGATATTGTAGCTTTGCCTCACTAGTCCCCAAATCAACCTGGCTCAACCCGGAGTCACGTCCCCCACACCAGCTGCAAAGGATGCTGGGAAAGTGAACATCCAGTTTGGGGGTCTCTCCAGTGGGTAGAAAGCTCTGCCTCCTGCCAAAATACATTTCATGGGAAATACCCCAGACATGGGGCTCAGACCCTGGGCAGCCAAATGATATCAAGTGCCCATTTGATGGCAGCTTTGTCCTTGGGCCTTTGGTGGATGCTATGGCTTGTTTATATTTGTATATTTTTAAGTCATGTCTGGGTTGGTAATCAGTCAACAATTACTGAGCAGCTGCTATGTGATCATGGCTAGCAAATATTTATTTTTAGCTTTCATTTGCTTTCAAGGGGCTGTGCAAGGTAATTTTCATTATACCTAGAGGAAATTGTATTTGGGCATAAGGAACGTATTCTCTATTTTGTCTGACCGGATGATGCAGATTGAATCACGTCCCCAACCCAAGACCCGTTCAAGTCATAACCCCCAGTCCTGAGTGTATGAACCTATTTCTACAAGGACCTGTGAAGATATTATGAGTGAAGGTGTATACTCATTTGTGAATAGGATCTTTGGAGATCCAATTTCGATTTGGTCAGTTTGAGTGAGGTTAATCCTTAATCCAGGATGGCTGGAGTCTTATAAGCAAAGGAAGTTGGACACAGAAATAGAAGCCAGAAGTAGGAGAAGCCAGAGAGCCGAGCATTGGGTGTGGGGAGACTGCCAGCAGCAGAAAGCTACAGACTTTGGAGGAAGCTTGGTCTTACCAGCACCTTGACTTAGGGTATATAGGCTCCCAAATGCAGACAATACATTCCTGTGGTTTAAACCAACCAGTCTGTGCTGTTTGTCACAGCAGCCCTGGCAAACCAAGACTCCAGGCATAATTTGGAGAAAACCTAATTGGCTTCTCCCTTAAACAGCAGTGCAGGAGCAGATGCCTGTTTCTCAGGGAGCAGAACTACCGACCGGCCCTAGTAAAGCATTCCTTCACACCCACACACACCCACACACCCCCACACCTCAGCTCCGAGCCTGCTGCGGGTCAGGCCCTGTACCTGTGGGGACAGAGGATGTGGTGAGGTTAAGGCAAGGCCAAACCCAAACAGGCGCCCCCAGGCGACAGGTAGGGACCAATTAGGAGCTTCTCAATGAAAAGTCAAAGCCCTTAAACAAGGTGTTTGGTTCTTCAGAGAATGGAGGAGGAGGCTGAGGGGTTCCGTTGTCTGCAGAGTTTTCCAAGCTGCCCTCTGTGACTCTGGCGTCCCCCCTCGCACCCCCTCGCACCCCCACCACATGCATCTTTTTTTTTTTTTTTTTAATTTGCATATGGGCAGGAGGCACCAGGGATCCAACTCCAGACCTCCAGCACGGCAGGTCGGAGCTCTGCCTGCTGAGCCACAGCAGCCGCCCCACCACATGCACCTTGCTCCCTGTTGCCAAATGAATCTCTCAGAATCAGCATTTTCATCAGGTCATAGGGTGGTTCCAACTCCTCACTGGGTCCCCTGGTCCTTGTGGTCAGACTCTTGAGCCCTAGCGTGGCCCGGGCGCCCAGCCCCGCACAGGGGGACCTTGCTCCTTCCCTCCGCTCCCTCCAGCCGGCAGCCCCGTCCAAGCGTCTCCCCCCTTCAGGCTCTACCGAACCTTCCAGGCTCTGTTCAGTTCAGGCCCCCCTTTTCCTGACCGTCCAGCCTGTAAACGCCCCCTGCGCTCCGTGCCCGTCCCCGTGTTCCCTGGCATTTGATCATTCATTCATTCTTTCATTCACCCATTCAACAAAAACAATCTGCGGAGCGCGGCTGTGGGCCAGGTGCTGTGCTGGGCGCGGGTGCTCCCCCCAAGAGGATAAGCGCCCACCCAACAAAAGCCGAACCCCAGGGCGAGGGTGGGGGGGCCTCGAGGGGGGAGCTGCGCCCTGCGGCCAAGAGGACGTGGACCAGCGGCCGAGAAACCTCGGCTGGCGCGAACCAGGGAGAGAGGGGCTTCGAGGCCTTCCCCGACGGCCCGCGGGGGCCCAGGGCGGGGCGAGACCCCGACGCCGGGGGCGGAGGGAAGCGGCTGAAGCTGGTCGCAGCAGGGGAGGCGGAGACCCGGGCTCGGATCGCTGAGAGGAGCCGGGCGGGGGCCACGGGGTCAGCCTGGAGGCGCCTGCAGCTGTCGGGGCGGGAGAGGAGGGCGGCTCAGGCGGGGGCGGAGGGAAGGCAGAGCGATGCGGGCGCCGAGGGACGGGTTCCGGAGGCAGAGTGGCAGCAGGGTTTGGAACCGGTCCCAAGGGAGAGGTGGAGCCAAGGGCAGCCTGGAGGCTTCAGCCATCGTCGGGGGTGCAGGAGGCCCCTCGCCGTGACGGGAACTGCCGAGAGCGTCCAGCTGCGGCCCCGTTGGGTTTCAGGGCCCAGGAGGGAGGCCGGCCTGGTGCCTGGGGGGGGGGGGGGGTTGGGGGAGGGGGGGCTGGAGGGGGCCGCCGCTGAAAATAAATGACATTTACAAACACTCTAGACCCATCAAGCAACAACTTGGAGGGTGTCTTTTCGTCGATTTGATTGACCTTGGTACCTATTTTTAAATTCTCCCTTTCTGTTTTATTTCTTAAAGGAGCGTATAGACAGCCCACAGGGCGAGGGGGTGGGATTGCTTGGGGTCTTTCACAATAAAGGAATCCCCGCCGGGGCGCCCTCCACGGGGACCGCCAGTGAAGGGAAGGGTCTGGGCACAGAGGGAGGTCGGGGTCACCGGTCAGGCCCGTAGGGGCGTCCCCAGACGGCATGCTGGGCTGGGCCCGTGCAAGAGGGAGGGAGAGGAGGGCGTCCCGGGCAGGGAGGGTGGCCTGGGCTGGAGGGGTGCCAGCGAAGGGCCGCCCGCGCCCCTTTTTGCTCCGAGTGAGAGGCCAGGGATTCAGCGAAGAGGGGGAAGCATGAGAAGCTGAGCGGGGGCCGGGAGGCGGGCAGCCCACGGGGGATCTGCTTGACGCAGCCTGGCGGAGCCTTTCAAACCTCCAGTGAAGCCCCGGCACTCTGCGCTCCCAAATCCTGCGGCGGCGCCTCGGCTCACTCAGGGTGGAAGCCGAAGTCCTTCCAGTGCCTCCTGGCCCGGCTGGCTCAGCCCTCATTGACCTCCCCTCCTGTCACCAACTTCTCACTCAGCCGGTGTCAGCTGCACCGGCCTGCGCTCCTGCCTCAGGGCCTTTGCACTGCGGTGTTACAAGCAAGCAGGCCCGGATGATTCTTTGTAGTGGGGCACATCCTGTCGCTGCAGGATGGCCTCCACCCGCTGCATGCCAGTGGTGCACGCACGCACGCGCGCGCGAGCACACACACACATAGTTTTGACAATCAAAAATGTCTCCAGACATTAGCAAATATCCCCTGGGGGGAAGGGGTGAGGGCTGCTTTGGGTGGAGAACCGCAGTCTAGAATGCGCTTTCCTGAGATCTCCACTTGGCTTCCTCCCTCACCTATTTCAGGCCTTTTGCTCCAATTCCCCCTTCTGGGATAGGCCTGCCCTGACCACCTTATCTAATACTGTGTGGCCTCCCAGCCCCCCACATCCCCCATCCTCCAGAGCAGTGATCAGCTTCTCACATGCAACATGATTTACTTTTTATTACATGTTTTATGTTGTGTGTCTTCTCCCGCTAAATGTAACCTCCCCAAGGGCAAGGAGCCTCACTGTTTTGTTCATGGATAGCCCCCAAGTGTCTAGAATTTGACCCACAGGAGGCAAAACCTAAATATTATTAGATGACTTCAGGGCCTAGCTGAGGTCGATGCCCCTGAGTTTAAGGTGATACCTTCTCAGTCCACGTGCTTCCTTGGACTCAGAAGTAACTTTTACACATGTGGTGAGCCGGCCACTGCTCAAAATTGTTCTTATGTCCCCACTACAGCCCTGGCCGACACCTCACAAAAACAGTTTGTGGACAAGCTGGAAAGACTAAGTTTGGGGTTGGTTTGAAAGAGGTGGAGGCTTTGTCAGGATCGGGGGGGGAGGAAGAGACTGGGCAAAGCAGCAGCCGCCCATGAGTATGTGTCCCGGGCAGCCTCGGCAGATGGAGGTGGGGGGTGTGACACGGAGGAGGCTTTTCTGGGCTCGAGGAGGGGAGGGATCGGAGGGGGGTCCTGGCAGGGGACAGGCCGTTGGTGAGCAGGCCTTGGACGGTGGGGTCAACCCCTCCAAGCTTTCTCAGCATCCACCCGTGCACGCAGCTGGCTTTCTCCCAGTTAGGATATAAGCTCTGTAGGATGTGAATTGAGGTTGAAGCTCTGCCAGCATTTTAATTTCCCGATTCTTTTTCATGCATTATTTTCATATCTTAAATTCTTTTTTTGTGTGGTGGATTAATATTCCGTTGTATGGCTAGGCCACATGCTGTTTATCCATTCAGCTGATGATGGCACTTGTGTGGCTTCCACCGTACACCAATTGTGAACAATGCTGCTATGACTATCCATGTGCAAATATCTGTTCTAGGCCCTGCTTTCGATTTTCAGTTCTGCTGGGTACGTATATACCTAGAAGAGGGGTTACCAAGTCATGTGGTCATTTTCTATTTAACTTTCAGAGGAATTGCTAAACTGAATTGTATGCTTTAGATGGGAGAATTGTGCAGTGTGTGAATTATATCTCAATTAAAGCTGGGCAAGGATTGAATAGAGATTTCTCCAAAGAAAATATCCAAATGGACAAAAAGCACAAGAAAAGATTCTCAGCATCATTTGTTGTCAGAGGAATGCAAATCAAAATCAGAGTAAGATATCATATCATATGTGCTAGGATGCTGTTCTAGGATTTGTGCTGGTTAGAAGTGATATATGTACCCTAGAAAAGCCATGTTTTAATCCCATTTTGTAAAGGCAGCCGTTTCTTCTAATCCCTATTCAGTATTGTATGCTTGAAATTGTAATCACATCATCTCCCTGGAGATGTGATTTAATCAAGAGTGGTTGTTAAGGTGGATTAGGTGGAGGTGCATCTCCACCCATTTGGGTGGGTCTTGATTAGCTTCTGGAGTCCTATAAAAAGGAACATTTTGGAGAAAGCAAGAGATTCAGAGAGAGCAGAGCAGAACGACATAGCCACGAGAAGCAGAGTCCACCAGCCGGTGACCTTTGAAGATGAAGAAGGAAAATGCCTCCCGGGGAGCTTCATGAAACAGGGAGCCAGGAGAAGAAGCTAGCAAATGACGCCATGTTCACTATGTGCCCTTCCAAGTGAGAGAGGAACCCTGACCATGTTTACCATGTGCCTTTCCAGATGAGAGAGAAACCCTGAACTTCATCGGCCTTTTTGAACCAAGGTATCTTTCCCTGGATGTCTTAAATTGGACATTTCTATAGACTTGTTTTAATTGGGACATTTTCTCAGCCTTACAACTGTAAGCTAGTAAATTATTAAATTCCCCTTTTTAAAAGCCATTCCATTTCTGGTATATTGCAATCCGGCAGCTAGCAAACTAGAACAGGATTCTATAGGGAAACAGAACGAACAGGAGATATCTGTATCTTTAAGATTTAATGGAAGTGTCTCATGCAACTGTGGGGTTCCGTAAGGCAGGCCACAAGCTGGGATTAACGATGAAGATCTCGATGAATTCCCGGGAAAGGCTGGCTGGCTGAAGTAAAGACGAAAGTTCTGTCTTCTACCTGCTGAAATTGCCAGCTCTACCTTAAAAGTCTTTAACTGATTTGATTAAATCCAACTGATTGGATTCTCTCTTTGCAGAAGACACACCCCTTAGTTGATCATAGATGTAATCAGCCATAGATAAAATGAATTGACTGATGATTTACGTCCATGAAATGTTCTCGAAATAATGATTAGGTCAGTACTTGCTGACCGGACAAGCAAGGTGATCGGGGCATCATCACCTGGCCAAGTGGACACCTGAACCTAACCATCACAGATGGCTAAAATAAAAATTAGGACATTAGCAAAACTTGGTGAGGACGTGCAGGAATTGGAACCCTCAAATATTGCTGGTGGGAAATTCACATGGCACATTTCCTTTGGAAGACAGTTTAGCAGTTAGTTCCTCAAAATGTTAAACATAGAGTTACCATATGACTCAGTAATTCCACTCCTAGATATATACCCAAGAGATTTTAAAACACACATCCGCGCTAAAACATAAGCACAAATGTTCCCAGCACCAATATTTATAAGAGCCCCAAAGTGAAAACAATCCCAATGTGCATGATGAACGGATAAACAAAATATGGAAAACACGTACAAGGGAATACTATTTGACATTAAAAAAGGAGTGAGGTTCTGACGCATGCTGCAACATGGATGGCTCTTGAAAACATACTAAGTGAAAGAAGCCAGTCAGAAAAGGCAACGTATAATATGATCCCATTCAGATGGAATGTCCGGAATAGGAAAATCCTTAGAGACAGAAAGTAGATTAGCGGTTGCCTAGGGCCAGGAAGGGTAATAGGAGTGATTTTGTTAATGGGTCTGGGCTTTCTTTTTGGAGGGATGAAAATGTTCTGAAATTAGAGGTGATGGTTGCACAACTCTGTGGATATACTAAAAACCACTGAACTGTACACTCTAAAATTTCAAAGCCCCTCTCTCTTTAGTTCTTGCAGTTGGTGGCTAAGGGTCAGTATTGTTCATAGTGGATGTTGGCTGCTGCTGGTGATCTCCATGGAAATAAAGTTGGAATAAGAACTTGTGTTTCAGGAGGCAGTCCTTCTAATTGTCCTGCTTTATAAACATGGGCTCTTGGTCACGTTCTCTATTTGCAGCTTGAAAGTTAAAAATTACATATATTCCCAGAAGAGCTGAAAGCAGCGACGCAAACAGACAGCACACCGATGTTCATAGCAGCAGTATTCACAATCGCCAAAAGATGGAAACAATCCAAATGCCCATCAACAGACAGGCGGATCAACAAAATGTGGTGTATACATACGATAGAATATTATGCAGCATAAGACGAAGTGACGTCATGAAGCACATGTCAACATAGATGAGCCTTGAGGACATAAAGCTGAGTGAAATAAGCCAGACACAAAAGGATAGATACTGTATGATTCCATTTTTATGACCAGCATAAAGGTATAAAATCAGAGGCTTATCATATAAAATATAGGGAACTTAGAGATACATAGCAGCTAGAGATGGGTGTACAGTTAGCTAATGAGGTTGAAATCCAGTGTAAGGGAATAGATAGGAGCAAAGCTGATTCTCTAGTGGGTCTATAAATGATATTAACATATTAAGGATGAGCAAGATTGAAAGGGGTTGTATAGACCTATGTGTCCCACTGATTAACACTAGAAATATTAATTAGTTCTTGCAAGAATTACTTCAAAGATAAGATTCTTGTACAAAGAGTGTTTAAGTCCAGGGTACAGGGGGTAAACTGCTATTGCATGCTATGAGCTATGTTCAAAAGGAAACCATCAGCACTACCACAGCAACAGCAGAGGCAAATAACGGGGAGGGACAAGAGTTAAGAGGAGGTTTAGATTTCCTATTTGGCGAAGGTATGTTTATTGGTTTTCTTTCTCTTGGGAATGATGAAATTATCTAAAATTGAGAGTGTTGATGGACTGTGGACTTCGGGCCCTCTACATGATGCCTGATGAACGCAGGTGGCTGAAGGATGCACTGATGGAGAAGCAGATTGGCGAACGATGGTGTCTACTTAAGAGCGAAGGTTGTGCTGCTAAAAAAAGGAACAAAGTCATGAGTCATGCAACAACGTGAATGAACATGTGGGACATCTGGTGAGACAAAATAAGCCAGAAACAAAAGAACAAGAATGGTATGGTCACTTCTAGAAAACGCTTATAAGAAAACAGGGGCCAAGATTGTAAGCTTTTAGAGCAGACACGTTAAGTCTGGAGTGGTGATTATTATTTCTGGATTTTGAGAGGCTGTTTTATATATAGAACCTGATATTTAGAGAGAAGAATGAAGCTGATCAGGTTGGGGTTAAAGTAATTCAGAACATAGGGGTAAGGAAGACAGTGTCTGTATTTTGGAACCACACATACTCTTTGAGACCAATGGAAGAAAGGTTTATTTGGTCTGGAATTGAAATTTTCTGTAGTGCATAATCTAATCCAACCTATCTGTATAACTCATTTGAACAATTGAAACACAGGGAACCCAGAATAAGAAAGAGGTCCTTTAATCTTGTATAGATTAATGTAATGCCTGGATTCATCCAAGAGTATATTAAACAGATAATCAAAAAGTATTGGCAAAGTCCCCTGAGGGAGGGGAGAAAGAATATGGAACTATTAAACCTTACCATCAGGGAATCTCCTGATACTGCATCAAACTTTAGGGACACCCAAATCAATAGCCGTGCCCTCGGTCATGAGGCTCACTCATGTGACCCTTATGTAGGTAGCAGAGAAGCTTAGATTACCTACAGGCATGCCTCTTCTAGCCTCCTATATTCTGTAGCAGCTGTAAGGAAAAATCCGAGAGGATGGTATGGTAGCCCATATTAAACTCTGGGATCTGTCCTGTAACTACTTGTTGAAGAGTGCTTTGAAAACTATTGCTTTTTTATTTCTTTGCTTTGTATATATGTTATGCTATACAATAAAAGAGGAAACAAAATTACAGCCAGCATTTGAACTACTCCTTTTTTCTGCTTCCAACCATGACTCATGTATAGTGTTGTAATTTTGAAAATGTTGAGTCAAAACGGGCAAGTGAAGTCCTCTGTGTTTTGACGGCATGTTATGGAATGTGTTTCAACCCAAGAAAAAAGACCTGCTGCTCTGTCATTGCAACTTGAGGACCATGGCACATTTCACTAGATTTATGACTGTCCTTATCATTGTTATGGGTTGTAATAGAGCCTGATCTGTTGCAAATGACAACTGAAAATTTACGAACAGTGGAGGAGCTGCGGGTGGTGAGTGAACTTTCAATGTGATGGGGTGGATATAGGAGCCTGTCGGAGGCAAGGCCGCCAGGGGGGTTGGCTTACTCCACTGTTACCCTCTGCTTTTCAGATTCCAAATGGTGTCTCAAGAGCTCGCCAATCAAATTTGTTTTTAAACATTTTATTTTGAAATAATTTCAAAATTACAGAAAAGTTGCAAAAGTAATAAAGGAACAATTTAGAGAAAACTAATACACCCCTTACCCAGCATTTCACCACATTTGTTATATCATGCTTTCATCCATCCATCCATCCATCCATTCACTCATCTACCCATCTAGCTAGCTAGCTAACCTATCGATCATTTTCTAATCATTTGAGAATAAGTTTCACACATCATGCTCTTTTTTTTTTACATCCTGCTCTTTTAACACTTAATATATCTATGAATATTTCCCAAGAACAAGGATATTTATTTAAGCTGAGGGATCAGATCAAGTTCAAGAAATTCGATGTTGACAAATCAAATATTTGTATAACTTTCCAGCAGTTGAGGCATCTAAAGTTTGCATAATTGTGACTCTTGTGTTCTGTTTTTCTCGCTTATGCTGACTAAATTAAGGGTCATTAGGTAACATGATTAGATTTTCTTTCTTGAACTTCCAGCACGAAGATGAATAAATGTGGCGATAAAGGTCATCACTGTTCCCTACTAGACCTTAAAGAGAATGGTTCTCATGCTTTGCCGTTAAGGATGATGTTTCCGATTTATTTTTGGCAGATATGCTTCATCGGGTTTGGTGTCCTTTTATTCTAGGTGATAAGAGTTTATTGCTGTTTTTTGAAACCATGAATCTGTGTTGAAATTCCCAATGCATCTTTCTGCATTTATTGATATGATCATTTGGCTTTCCTGTTTTAATCTTAAAATGGTGAATTATGTTTCAAAAGCTTATTTTTTCGACATTAGATGGGGTGCACCAAATGAATTAAGCGTATTCCGTGCTCGTGACGCCTGTCATTGGTGATCCATGCATGGCCCTATTTTATTATGTTTAGTTAATTTTTTCCCATTAAGGCATTTTATTTGCATGTATGCATATTATATCCCTAGAAAAAGAATCCCAGGATTTTCCCTTCTGCATGTTTTTACCTTGCTTCTTCGTGGTCCATGATGCCAGCTGAGGACGTCGGTACAAAGAAACCAAGGTGACAGGATGGGAGCAGATTATTCTGCCATTTTTCTAGGTCTTTGAGTTGTGCATCAAATCTAAGACCAATCCCTCCACGCTTGTTTAACCCACCTGTGAGGTTCACAACAATTTTCTCAGCTCTGTGATCATCGGTGACGTCAGATTCACCAGTGTCACCTTGCTTCATGATCACAGTTAGAAACCAGTGTTGGCTTTGGAGCAAGGCCTGATGAGAACCTGGCGTTTGCCTCTTTTCTCAGTGTCGCTCATGCACCTGAGAGCACTGGCCCAGGGGTTGGCGAGCTCCGTTATGGTGGCACTGAAAGAAGTGGAAAGCTAAATTGTATTTTTGAAAAACACCCATGAAATAAAAATAAAGAAGAAGAAGAAAAATAAATAAAATGAAAACACCCATGAAACTATAACCCATATCATACTTTGAAATTTGCTCTATAACTACCTGTTAAACTGTACTTTGAAATTTATCACTTTTCTGAATATGTTCTATTTCACAATTTTAAAAATGTAAAAAAAAAGTACAAAAAATGCATTAAAAATAGTAAAAAAAAAAAAAAAAAAAAACATGAACCCACAACCCAAATGAAGAACTAAAACGTCGGCGACAACTTATGTCTACCTATGTGCTTCTCACCCACCGTAGGGTGTCACTAGCCTGAATTCTGTGTTTATCATCCCTTGCTTCTTTATGTTGATTTTATCAAATTTATATGCATAAATAAAATATCATTTAATTTTAGTTTAATTTTACCTTTTTCGAAAATGGTATCGTGATATTCTGAGATGACTTTTTTCATTTAATATTTGATTAAGAAAATTCATCCGTATTGTACTTCATTCAAACTACTGTCTACTCTTGCATTGTGTGAATATGTTATGATTTATTTATTTGGTCTCTTGTCCATGGACATTTGAGCTGTTTCCATGATTTTGCTGTAACAAGCAGTGCAGTTCCGGGAACATTTATGCACTCCTCCTTGTGCCCCAGGGCAAGAGTTTCTCTGGGCACACAGCTGGCACAGGAACACTTGGTCCTGGGGTATGTAAATATCCAACTCTGCAAAACTACGTCAAACTGTTTTTCAAATAGTTTACACGAATTTGTACTTCCTCCCTCCAGCAATGTACAAGAGAGCATGTTGACCCATACCCTCCCAACACTTGTTATTGTCAGACTTCTTAATTTCTGCCAATCAATTGAGTGTAAAGTGATATCTGACTATAGGCTTGATTTGAATTTCCTGATTACCAAGGAAGTTGGGCATCTCTTCACTGTTTGTTGTTCCTCTCTGAAATCCTGTTCATATCTTTTGCTTATTTTTCTGTTGGGTGGTGTTCTAGTTTGCTAGCTGCCGGAATGCAATATACCGGAAACGGAATGGCTTTTAAAAAGGAGGTTTTAATAAGTTACTAGTTTACAGTTCTGAGGCCGAGAAAATGTCCCAATTAAACAAGTCTATAGAAATGTCCAATCAAAGGTATCCAGGGAAAGATGTGGAGCAAGGCTGATGAAGTTCAGGGTCTCTCTCTCAAATGAGAAGGCACATGGCGAACACTGTCAGAATTTCTCTCTCGGCTGGAAGGGCACATGGCGAACATGGCGTCATCTGCCAGAGTCTTCTCCTGGCTTCCTGTTTCATGAAGCTCCCGGGAGGCATTTTCCTTCTTCATCTCCAAAGGTCACTGGCTCATGGACTCTCTGCTTCGTGGTGCTGCAGCATTCTCTGCTCTCACCTTCTCCAAAATGTTTCCTCTTTTATAGGACTCCAATAAACCAATCAAGACCCACCCAAATTGGTGGAGACATGTCATCCCTTAATCCAGTTTAACAACCACTGTTGACTAAATCACATCTCCAAGGAGATGATCTGATTACAGTTTCAAATATACAGTATTGAATAGGGATTATTATGCCTTTATGAAATGGGATTTAGATTAAAACATGGCTTTTCTAGGGGACATGCATCCTTTCAAACCAGCACAGGTGGTTTGTCCTTGCTTTATTGGTCTTATATAAATACATATTTTGGTGCATGGACTAGGAATCGAACCTGGGTCTCCCTGTGAATCACATGTGCACCTTCTTTATAATATTCTTGATAGTAATCCTTATCAGTTTTATATGCTGCAAACATTGTTTCCCAGTTTGTAACTTTTTTTTTTCACTTTCTTTGTGGTACCTTTGATGAAGAGATGTTCATAATATTAATTTTTTTCAATTCTATTAATACTTTCTTCTATAGCTAGCTCTCTTGCATGTGTCTTATGTAATAAATTCCTCCCCAGCCCAGTCTCAGGAAAAAATACTAATCTATTTTTACTATAAGTTTAAAGTTTCTCTTTTGTCGTTGAAGTCCTTACTGCATCTGGAATTGATTTTTGACTGTGAGATAGGAATCCAATTTCTTTCTTTCTTTCTTTCTTTTGTTAGCTTACCCCGCCCCCCACTTCATTAATTGAATAGTTCTTCCTTTCCCCGTGATCTGTCATCCCATTGCTATGATATCAGAATCCTGCATATGCATAGGTCCGTATCTGGGCTTTCCTATTCTGTTCCAGGTATCCAGTTTGTCTAATTTCCTGAAAATACTGTGCCATATTGTTTTAGTTCGATTCAGTTGTCAACTTGGCCAGGTGAGCATAGCTAGTTTGGTCGCTGCGGACATAAACCAATGGTAGGTGAACCTCATCTGTTGCTGATTACATCTGCAGTCGGCTAGGAGACTTGTCTGCTGCAATGAGTGACATTTGGCTTAACTCTCTGGGGCTTAAATGAGAAAGCGCAAAGTAGGACAGCCTAAGCAGCTCGCATTCTTCATCTCAGCACTTGCAGCTCAGCCCAGGCCTTTGGAGATGCAAAAAGAAGTCGCCCCAGGCAAAGTTGTTGGAACCCAGGGGCCTGGAGAGAAGGCCAGCAGAGACCATCCTGTGACTTCCACGTAAGAAAGAACCTCAGTGGAAAGTTAGCTGCCTTTCCTCTGAAGAACTGACAAAATAAATCCCCTTTTATTAAAAGCCAATCCGTTTTTGGTATGATGCATTCCGGCAGCTAACAAACTAGAACACATATTAACTACAATATTTTGATAATCAATATTGATATTTGTAAGGCAGACCCCCTTTCCTATTCCTCCATTCATTCACAAGTATCTTGGTTATTCTTGGCCCTTGCTATAACTTTTAGTTGCCGTTTCAAGATCCATGCATAAAAAAACCTGATTATTGCTATAGAAAGCAAAGTTGTAGCTGCCAGGAGGAGCTTGGGGTAGACAGGAATGGGGAGTGACTGCTAATGGGTATGGGGTTTCCTTTTTTTTAATAATTATTATTATTTTTTTAGACAAGTTGTAGGTTCACAGAAAAATCATTCAGTATATACCAAGTTCGCATATACCACCCTGTATCAATTTGTTAAGCTGCCAGAAGGCAATATACCAGAAATGGAATGGCTTTTAAAAAAGGAATTAAATAAGTTACAAGTTTACGGTTCTAAGGAAGTGAAAGTGTACAAATTAAGGCACCAACAAGAGGTTATCTTCACTCAAGAAAGGCTGATGGGGATTCAGAGAGAGAGAGCAGAAGTATGTGACCACGAGATGCAGAGTCCACCAGCCAGCGACCTTTAGAGATGAAGAAGGAAAATGCCTCCTGGGGAGCTTCACAAAACAGGAAGCCAGGAGAAGATGCTAGCAGATGATGCCGTGTTTGCCATGTGCCCTTCCAGCTGAGAGAGAAGCCCTGACTGTGTTCACCATGTG
>PVIY010046455.1:0-18463 GCA_004026745.1 Myrmecophaga tridactyla | reverse complement strand
TTTAAAATTATGCACCTAACGTGGATATCATATGCATATAAATTATACATTTACCACTGAATTAACTTAGTATATATAACCCAAAATATATACCAAAACAGCTATTTTGAACAAATAGATTTAAGAAAATCATTGTAAAGAGGAGTTCTAAATATTTAATGTCTGTTATTCAGTGGAACTTGGTACATATCCCCCAGCTGTGCACACCTGCTTTGGAGACTATGCTGTAAGCAGTAGGCTGATGTCAAAGAAATTCTGTTTTAGTTTTTATGTATTAGTAGTTTATTTTGTTTGTGTTTTTCCAAAAAGATATGGATGTTACATCTTATTCATTGCTTTTTTGTCATTTTTACAAATGCCTTCTTATATTGTTGTTGAAACAAATGAATAAAATGAATTACATTAACAGAATTCTTAATATGAAATAGTCTATATCAGGATTCTTTGGCATAAATGCTTTGTCATTTTTTTGGATTTTTTTTGAAAATTTGTTTAAAACTGAAATTCAGGGTGGCTTAAAATTTAAAGTGGACATGAAGAGCTCGGCAGGCAGAGCTCCGACCTGCCGTGCTGGAGGTCTGGAGTTCGATCCCTGGTGCCTCCTGCCCATATGCAAATTAAAAAAAAAACAAAAAAAAACCTGAAATTCATTTGTTAACCATTAATTTAGCATTTTTATCAAAGTTCATCTGAATTGTCTATATTTTTAAATTATGATAAATTCATAAATTGAGAAACATTCTTCATTTTCTGAAGCAGTTTAAATAGCATAGCGATTATCTCTCAAAGATTTCAAAATATGCTCACATGACACAATGTAGAACTAGCCCTTTGAGCTGAGTACATATATGCTATTTTCTTCCATTTTCTCCAGGTTTTTTAGCTTATACAAGTTTTCTACCACTTTTTCAGTCAGTTCTGGCAATTTCTATCTTCCTAATATGCATTTAGATCAAATTTTCAATTCTGTAATAGTGTTTTTTTAAAAAAGCGTTCTTTTAACTGTTTCCTTTATTCATATATTAGCTTGCTCCTTTTCTGTTGATTAGACTTGCATTTGGTTTATCTATTACATTTCATATTTTAAAGAACAATTATTTTGATTTGTTCGCTATTATTTTTTCTAATTTCTAAATTCCCAATTTACACTATTTTCTTTATGAATTCTTTCATCAACTTTTTGAGTTTATTTTCATTTTTATTCACTTCTTCAGCTGAATATGTAGTTTATTTCATTTTACTCTGTTTTTATATTAGTAATGAAAATTTTTGAGGCTATGAATTTATCTCTGGCTGCAGCTTTGACTGAACTCCATAAATTCTGATGTGTAATGATTTCATTTGTGCTAAGCTCTTACTATTAATATTAGTATTTAATAGTTGCGGATAAAGGTCCCTATTTAAGAGACTAAATTAAAATTTAATGGGGTGGTACAACCGTGGCTCAGTGGCAGAATTCTCACTTGCCATGCCAGAGATTCGGGTTCTATTCCCAGAGCCTGCCCATGCCGCCCCCCAAAAAAATAATGAAGTATATTTTGATTTTTGTTCATTTGTTTTTTCTTTATTGATTAGTGAAGTTGTGGGTATACAGGAAAATCATTCATAAAATACAGGATTCCCTTATACCACCCTATTATTACTGCTTGCATTGGTGTGGAACATTTGCTACAATGGATGAAAGCAAATTTTTAATAATTGTACTCTTAACTATAGTTCACTGTTTGTGTATAACAGTTTCATAAATTTTTCTTAAATTTTTATTCTGCTACTTAACATTTCCCCTTTTAACCACATTCAGGTATATATTTCAGGGCTGTTAATTGTGTTCTCAATTTGTGCTACCATCACCACCATCCATTACCAAAACATCTAGATTGTTCCAAGTAGGAAGCTGTACATTTTAAGCATTAATTCCCCTTTCCCTACTCTCAACACAGCCCCTGCTAATCTATACTCCAGATTCTGATTCTAGGTGTTTGCATATTCCCATGATTTCTTATCAGGGAGGTCATACAGTACATGTCCTTTTGTGTCTGGCTTATTTCACTCAACGTGACATCTTCAAGGTTCTCCCACATTGTCTATGCATCAGAAGGTCATTCCTTTTTATGGCTGAATAGCATTCCCATCAAGGTAGATTTGTTTTTAATTACCATTTCATTTTATTCTAGTCTAAGAATCTTCCATTTATACCTATATTTTAATTATTAAAGTTATCTTTATAGGCTAATTTATGGACCTTTTTAATAAGTTTTAAAGGTAAACTTGATGGCTATAGGCCATTCTAGACTCAGACTCCACTCGTCTCCATAATGCGAGTGGAAGGTTTGACTTATGAAGAACAGAAAGAGTGAGAGAGGAGAAAGCATGAAATCTTCCTCGATGGTAGAGAGACTCTACTTCTCATTATTGTCTATGAGAAATATTTAAATAGCACCCAGATCATTCTGATCAGCACCCAGTGGAGGAAAATACATTTAAGTACCTATAAAAATACAATATGAATCCTGCACACCAGCAGATGAGCTCATTTGAGTTCCATGGAGAATGCTGCATTTCTCCTTTTGCTCAATTGCACAGATATTCTGTATACTCCTTTAAACTGGCATTCTGATCAAATCAATTTATTTACCTTCTTAGTAACACAGTCATTTTTTTTTCACACAGTCATTTTTATATTTAAAAGTCCTCCTGTACATTTTAGGTTTGTTATAAATTGTTAGTTTCAGTGTGGTTTGCCTGTGGGAGGAACGAGAAGATATGGAGAAGCCAAGGTGGCCACGGGTTTGCTGCCCTCTTCTAGTAATTTACTTTTTCTTTCTTTTTTGCATGGGCAGGCTCTGGGAGTTGAACCTGGGTCTCCAGCATGGCACGCGAGAACTCTGCCTTTGAACCACGGTTGCCTGGCCCCCTCTTCTAGTAATTTAAAGCTTTCACTTTGTATGTGAGAAGGATCCTGAAGGAGTCTGGGACGCTGTGTCTTTCCTGCAGAGGCACTCTCCCTTGGTAAGCCCTCCTCACCCAGAAGCCTGTCTCCAAACTTTGTCGTGTTTCTGGGACAAGCCTGGGGCAAAGAGTTCGCCATGAGTGGAACTTGCCTGGGTCTGAGTTCTCTCTCCTCCAGACTGACACCTACCTCAGCTGGTCTTGGCCACTACAAATCATTAAAAGCTCTGCTGAATTTTCTTATCCATTTGTCTGGAAGCTGCCCTTTCTGGTCTGTATAATCCGTCTCTCTTTGGTTGGGTCTGTACCTCCTGGGAATTCCTTAGTTGTACCAGAAACTCAACCCTCTAATGGGTTCAGAAGGAGGAATGATTTTGTAGTTTATCTGTTTGTTTGTTTGTTTCTCTCATTCATAGGGTGGGAGTGCTGTTCTTACTAGCTTTTTACATCCTAAGCAGAAGCCTCAGTGGCGTTTGATCGAATGATGATATTTAAGAGTCTCAAAATCAGTGTTTACTTTTTGTGTTAGTATTAGGTCTGTGTTACAAGTGATAGAAAATTTATGCAAATTAACATAAGCTAAATATTTATATGTCTGTATTTGAACATACCTAAATCCGTAGTTAAAGTATGGTGGGCAGTGTATTAGTTCACATACCAAGAGGAGTAGAAGTGCAGTTTGCCTCAATTCTTAGGAAGACAAGAACCAGCTGAAACATCCTGGCCTTTCTTGAAATGCCTCTTTACCCCACTACTTTTCCTGTTATCTTCACCTGTTTCATGCCTACTTATTCATGCAGTAGGGATAAAGTATATGGGCCACTCTAAGCTCACATCCTAGTAGCTCCATCAGCAGAGAGGAAAGGGCTTTCTATACTCAAATTTGAAAATTCCTGGGAAGGGGTTCATGCTTATCCATAGGTTAATAACTCTGGCTGAGTGGGTAACATACAATAATAAGCATGCTGGGGTTTCTGTTGCCATTCCTGAGGTCTTGAAGGAATGAGGGGAATCTGGCGATTGAAATGAACTATGATTAGTAGAACGCAATTGAACCACATGGTTGGAAAGAATAGCTCCCAAGAAAAGGGGGTTGATGTACAAGACAAACAAAACAAAAATTGGCTAAATACCTCTTTTTGAAACATTTATGCCTCACACATTTCACTGGAGTCATACAAAATTGGCATTTTCCAGAGGATAATTTCAAATCCAACTCACTACTAAATCCTATTTCAAAAGGTGTTTTGCATGACATTTTGAAGATCTTGTGACCCATACCCAGCTCTACCACCACATCTCTAGCTCATCCCTCTTTTTGCAGAGTCTGTGGCTCTTCACAGTTGAAGGCTGTCAGTTCCAGTGATGGTCTGTCAATCATCTCTGTGAAGACTGCTTCCTCCAAAGGGACTAAAGACTGGTTCTCCTACTGATGTGGGCTGTCATTTTGGACCAGGGACACCTTATATTGAAGAGTTGGCTACCCCTTCACTGGAACAAACAACATCAGGATACCATTCTCGTTCCCTGATCTAGACCGGTAAGACCCAAGAAAGGCCATTTCTACCTCTAGGACCTGGGGATCCTACCTCTCCTCCAGTTTTACCAACATTTTCTGATTTCTTGCGAGATTTTCTGGAGTCAAGGAAGCTGAATCTGTCCTCTACCTCTCACCTTTCTTCAAACCTCATTCAACCCTAATTTATGTGAATTTGCTTCACAACATGTGAAGTGTCATAGAACCTCAAGAGATTTCTAATAAAGCATTCTAAGGCAGATAAAGCTTGCACAAACATCTGTCCAGAAAGGAAGCAGCAGCATAGAAACTAAACATGCTCTTATAAGTGCAGGAATTCCACTGGTTCCTTTCTCTGTCACAGAAAATCCTGCAAAGAGAGTATCTTGTCATATTAACATGATATGATGCCTGATGCCAATACCAGAGGCTTTGATGAGACTGATCAAGTGAGACCACTACTTACTTACTTGGGAGGTGGGATGTGTGCCATGTTCACAGAGTATTAGAGCTAAATAGGAGCATCTCTACAATTTAAGGTAGGTATGTGATCCTATATATTCTAAGCAGATGTCTTCTACAGCATGCCACCACACGTGAGCATAGATAAAATGCTCTAGGCTTAAAGTATGACACAATGCATTACAAGTAGGATAAAAAAGATGAAAGTTTGACTACTGGCTTTTCTACATAGCAACTGTGTGATCTTGGGCTATTTATTTAATCTAGTTTGGATTCACATACCTCATACTTAAAGTATGCATAAAAATACATGCTGGGTGGCTGCAATGATTAGAAACATGTGCCTGGCTCATATTGGATGCCCAATAATGACAGATGAAATTATTACTAGGTTCAAGTGGAATCCTTTTGTAGGTCAAACAATATTAAAGATAGATTTTTTTCCGTCCTGTTGTTTCCTTTACAGATACCGACTCTATTTAGGCACAGAACTATACCCTAAATTTGTTATCTAAAAACTAATTAATTAAAGAAAAATAGACTATCGTGTTCTGGTAAGGAAAATATAGAATCACATTCTATTTTTTGCTTGTTTTCTCTCTTCACTCTCCCATCTTTGGCCAGTAATAGCTATGCACCTTCTTTTGCAGCATAGGGCAACTAAGCCAAACCAGGTCCTAAGAAGAAACTATTTGTGTGTGTTGGAGTTACAATATTTTTGCTAAACAAGCATTCATTTCTCCCTCTGTTAATATCAGTTTCCTGATTTTCTTTAGGGAAACAGCACTCTCCCTTTCTCACTCCTGGTGGTTCGTGTGGTGGTTAAGGGGTTGGCACATAATCCAGCTCTGGCCAATCACAGACTCTTACTTCCCTGGCATTTGTTCACGGATGGGCCCAGTCATCAGAGCCAAGGAGATTGAATACCAGGACTTTTGTTAGAAATGCTGGGATTATTGTGAGAATCAAGTGGAAGTCTGTCAGCCAGGTCAATGATTTTGACTCCATAAGATGAGGCTGGACTGAGAATGGAACCAACTCAGAAGAAAAAATAAGAATAAAAGAGCTGAGAGATGGAAATTACAACACTGAATTCTGATAAACAACTTTGAGACCCTGGGTCCAGCCATGCTTGATTTTTCACACTTTATTGTTTTGCACTGTTGAGTTGGATCTCTGCCACTTGTACCTAAAAGGTCTTAGATGACATACAGGGTGGATCCAGGTTTCATGTGGCCTGAAGTTTCCACACTTTGGGCAGACTCTTCAAGAAAAGAGTACAAATTTATGAAAAGAAAATAGACTCAAAAGTAATTATTTATGAGAATTTTTAAAGAAATCACAACAAATATAAATGTTGAAAGACTTAAAAATATCACAAGCCTCATAAAATCCAAACAAATAATTGTATTTTTAAAAGTAATTATTGTTAAATGTTCTTTTCCCCTATAGTTTTTGATTCTAGTCTCTTTGGCCATATGAGAACAATTTTTACTATCATTTTATTAAAAAGAATGAAATTCACATTTCCTTGGATGGTTAATCAAAATTTGCTTTTGTGTTAAAATTTTGACAGTTTAGAAAAATATATAGTTTTTTCAGATTTGACAAACATTATTGGAAAGAACATTATTATCAAAGTAAAGAATTATTCTCACATTTGGGAAGACATCTATCAAGATTCATATATGAATTGTAAAATTTCAAGGAATTTTAAATCTTCTTGTGTACTGACTCATTTAGAATATTCTTTGAACTGCTGCCATTCATTATCCATTTTGTCTAAATTTTCACTGGTATCCTAGTTATTATGGCATAATATGGGTATTAGGTTGTATTTGTCAATGTCATTATTTCATGTCAAATTAGCACTGCATTTATATTTAAATCTTTTTCCAAAGTGTTTAAATGATTCACTTTTCTTAATTCATTGTATTATGAAGCAATGCAAGAAGCTAGTATTGATAAGTTTATAAACGCACGTGCTATATTATATTGTCAGGTATGTTCCTAATAAGAATGAATTTTTGTTTAGATGAAAAATCTTCTACCTACAACTTTACATATATTATGATTGGGAGAATTTTCCATAGACTAGCTGCTGGCTCCATTTATATTAGACCTTGTTTATCCTTCTCTATCATATTTTGGTGTTGAGCACCTTGGAATTGTAGCCTTGTACAATCCTTGTCACCACAACTTTGTGCCACAATGCTGGGTAAGTGAGCATAGTGAACAGGAGAAGGATTCTCAGAAACTATTCCTACACTGGGCTGGCTAACAGTCACCTAGTTATGGATGTGGCCATAAATCACATTCATATCATTCATTAAACCCAGCCCAACCTATCCCAACTCAAATTCCTCTTAGCTGATTCCCAAAAATGCTGGCAACCACTCTTGTGTTTTCTATCAGGAAGAAAAATATTGGGTGGGGGTGAAAGGCTCAGAGTGGAATAGGATGATAGTCCTAACTGATGATAGTCAGAATCACTTAGTTTTGCAAATTTTGCAGAAATATATTACCAAGTTAAAACATGGCAAACTCCCTTTCAGAGTCTTGGGAGGAGCCCATGCAAATGAAGGACCCTGAAAAATAGGGAAAATTTATATCTGTTGACATAGTATATGATTTGGAGGCTGTGGGGAACTAGGGTACCTCTAATTGCAGTTCTCTGTCCATTTTGATACTTCAGAAATCAGAAATACCATTTGCCCTCTGATTGTTAAGGCTCAGAAGAAACCATCGGGTTTCTTCTTCTGTGATGTCCATGTGGAGCTGCCAGGATTTACATGATTTAAACATGTAAATCTTTGAAGTTCAGAGTTGCTTTAATGAGTGAAATGTCATCCTAGTTCAGATCAAAGAGCACACCACGCTTTGCCAGCAGCCCTAAGAGTAATTTTTAGGCAAAGCAAGTGATTTTCCTTATTTTTCAACTTCAAAATATGAAACTTCCTTTTCTAAATATCTCTAATACCTTTTACTTTACTTGCAGACCCTACATTTATTCCTAGGGATGGATTGCCTGACATCTGTGACTCCCAAAATTAGTAGAAATCCTGGCTTATACAAGATTAACGCTCCTTATGGGGGATTTAAAGGAGCTTTTTCTTAGGTCAGAGTAGGTCACATACCAAGAAATATTTGTGC
Organism: Myrmecophaga tridactyla; assembly: GCA_004026745.1. Taxonomy (NCBI): domain Eukaryota; kingdom Metazoa; phylum Chordata; class Mammalia; order Pilosa; family Myrmecophagidae; genus Myrmecophaga; species Myrmecophaga tridactyla. The sequence goes on along the minus strand of PVIY010046455.1, from coordinate 10,383 downwards.
TTATTTAACCAGTTAGGAGAAATTGAAGATTAGATTTACAATTTGAGAAGTAAAATGGAGCCTGGGGAATTTAATTGGCCATTGCATGTGTGCTTCACTGGTTACCAGCAATCTCAAGATCTGCCTGTTATGTTGAAATATGGAGAATGAGTGAATCTTGGTAATTCCCAGTTCACTTAATCAGATAATCTTGTCTGAATGTAAGTTGACAGTGGGAAGACAGACCTGTAGCCCAAGTCCATTTAGTCAGGGCTTCCTGTCCTCCCACAGGCTTGTCCTCTGGATGGCTCTTTGGAGAAGTTAATGAGCAAGAGCTGTAGAGCTGGAGGTCTGCAAATGGCAGGGCCTTGCATCCTGGTTTGCAAAACTCTGCAGGGGAGCCTTGGAAGTTCAATCCCCCTAGAGGTAAGGCATAAAAATCACCACCTGCTCAAGCCTGTTCACCACTCAGCTTGCCAGGGAAGATTCAGGGATACCACTTGTGGTAGTTGGATTCAGTTGTCAACTTGGCCAGGTGAAGGCATCTAGTTCTGTTGCTGTGGACATGAGCCAATAGTACGTGCACCTCATCTGTTGCTGATTACATCTGCAGTCAGCTGGGAGGCGTGCCTGCTGCAATGAATGATGTTTGACTTAATTGGCTGGTGCTTAAATGAGAGAGCACAAGGTAGCACAGCCCAAGCAGCTCAGCATACCTCATCTCAGCACTTGCAGCTCAGCCAGGCCTTTGGAGATGCAGAAAGGAATCACCCCAGGGAAAGTTGTTGGAACCCAGAGGCCTGGAGAGAAGGCCAGCAGAGATCGTCCTGTGCCTTCCCATGTAAGAAAGAACCTCAGATGAAAGTTAGCTGCCTTTCCTCTGAAGAACTAATGAAATAAATCCCCTGTTATTAAAAGCCAATCCATCTCTGGTGTGTTGCATTCCGGCAGCTAGCAAACTAGAATACCACTCCTGTAGTCTGAAAATGAATCCTTGAAGGAAGCTTCCAGGGAAATTGCTGGGGCATAGATCACATGGACATTGAACCCACCAGCACAGTTCACTGGCTTAAGAATTCCTACACCTTGCTTGTTCAGCATTAAGCACAACTAATTAGCACAAACTTTGGAGTCAGACAGACCTAAGTTCAAATTTTCAGTGGTGGGACCTTGGGCAAGTTACTTAATCACTGTCATCTTACTTTCCTCATCTATAATTTGGAAGATAATAAAGTCTATTCATATTTGTATTTTTCTGATGGCTAAGTGTGGCAAAATGGATAAGCATGTCCATGGCTGGGCTGGCTATAGAGTATCATTCAAGAAATGTTTGTTCCTTCAGTTGCACTATATGTCACTGTTTTAGTTTGCTCGCTACCGGAATGCAATGTACCAGAAACGGATTGGCTTTTAATAAAAGGGGATTTATTTTTTTAGTTCTTCAGAGGAAAGGCAGCTAACTTTCATCTGAGGTTCTTTCTTACATGGGAAGGCAGGATGGTCTCTGCTGGTCTTCTCTCCAGGCCTCTGGGTTCCAACAACTTTCCCTGGGGTGATTCCTTTCTGCATCTCCAAAGGCCTGGGCTGAGCTGTGAGTGCTGAGATGAGGTATGCTGAGCTGCTTGGGCTGTGCTACCCTGTGCTCTCTCATTTAAGCACCAGCCAATTAAGTCAAACATCATTCATTGCAGCAGGCACGCCTCCTAGCCGACTGCAGATGTAATCAGCAACAGATGAGGTTCATGTACCATTGGCTCATGTCTGCAGCAACAGAACTAGGTGCCTTCACCTGGCCAAGCTGACAAATGAATCCAACTACCACAGTCACCCTTGGCATTAGGGGGATGGAAGGTCTGACTCACTCTCTGGACCTGTACATTACAAACACCCTAAACTTACCGCAACATGGTACTGTATTAAAATATTCTACCTGTAAAAGATGGGAAGACAGTTTTGGTAGGGCCTGATTCAAAGTTTCCTTTTGAATCAGGTTCGTGAGATGAAGCTAAGCTACACAAAGATATATCTTGAGCCCCACAATGATGTCATGTTGAGTGGCACTTGTAAGATTAAAACCATTTGCAAAGGTGATAAGGTAGGGAACCTAGGAGTTTGCTGCGAGGTTAAGTGATTTCATGTATTCATGTTCCTGTACTCTAGTTGTTGTGGAAAATTAGTCAAGAAAAAGAGACCAATTCTCTGGAATGGGTAAATAAAGAACCACCCCTCCTTAGATGGCTCCAAATATTACACTATTTGGTTAGACACCTCGTTTGGAAGAAAAGTATTCCCTGAAGTAGATTAAATCTAACAATTATTTTGGTTGTGGTCCTATCCATTAATTGGTTTGATGACGTAAGATATATTTATTGAAAAAAAAGACTGTTCTCACTCAACTCTTAGATTGTTCTGTTTCTACCTGAATTTAATGCAATTCAGTTCCACTTAACAAATAATTTGTTAATCTTTCACTACATTGCAGAGAATTTGCTAACAACAATAGTACGAGGATAATTAAGAGATTGACCTTTTACTTCAAATCTAGTTAGTGACAGACTGAAATAAATAATTACTATACAGTAGGATAAGTGCTATAGTGGAAGTATTTTTAATATAATTGCTAAGTGTATCTTTAAAAATATAAGCATATGGAATATTTCTTCCCCTAGCAGAATCAGAGAAAGTTTCATAGATAACACTTTTTTTGCTAGTATGTTTCTTTAAGAATAAGTAGAAATTTGCCATGGGAAAGGGTGTGGATATTAGCAGAAGGTAGGCAATTGAGAAAACACATTGCAAGAAAGGTGAAGAGAAGAACTGAAACAACTTTTGTTAAGTTTTCCTGATGGATAAGGGAAAGATGAGGATTATAGAGACAAACATAGGCAAGGCAGCAGGAAAATGGGGGGAGAATTAGATGCTACACAGTGTGGGTTGCTAGTTGGATTAAGCATCAGGAGACAGATCAGTGCTAGAGATGAGGGTTTTCCATGATCTTTAGTGATGCAAAGTTAAAGCCAAATGTTTTGGGTCACAAGTGTCTGAGTTAGACAAACTCGGATTTAAATTACAGGCCTGCCACCTACTAGCCATATGACTTAATAACCTACTAAGTTGTTTGAAACTCAGCTTAAATATGAAGAATAATAACACCGTCATGGTTTTGCCAAGATCAAATAAGGTAGTAAGTATAGTGTGATGTGCCTTATATGGCACATAGTAAGAACTAGTCATATCCAAGTTGTCATTTGATGTAAGATCACAGAGAGAGACTTGATAGTGCAAGTCCCATTGGTGGGATGCAGGAGGGGTTGAGAAACTCTTGAAGTTTTATATGCATTTGTATTTGTTGGAGGAGATGGACCAAATTTTTATTATATTCCCCAAGGTCTGCTGCTCAAAAAAAAAAAAGAGATAAGTACAGGCATAATTCGAAGATATTGAGGGTTTGGTTTCAGAGCACAACACTAAAGCATATATTACAATAAAGCAAAGCACACAATTTTTTTGGTTTCCCTATGCATATAAAAGTTATGTTTACACTACACTGTAGTCTATTAAATGTGTAATAGACTAAAAATGATTTTATTTTTAGGCTAAAATGTCTAAAAATCAATGCACATATCTTCATTAAAATGTAACAGACACATTCTGAGCACTTGCTGCAGGAAAGATGGCACTAATAGACTTGCTCAATGCAGTATCGCCAACAAACTTTCAATTTGTGTAAAAATTTCAATATCTGCAAAGCACAATAAAGTGAGGTGCAATAACATAAGGTATGCCTGTACTAGTGCTAAAGAATGCAAAGGAAGGAGATGAACTTTGAGGAATTCCAACAATATGGAGGCAAGAAGAGGAAAAGTTTGTAGGGAAGGCTTTGAAGATGAAGGATTATTCATTAATAGGTCAGTTAGGCTACAAAATGGCACGTGTTCCTAAAAATTCCCATGTGTTATAGGCAGAAGTTTAGCTCCAATGACCTTCCCACCCTTTTATGAATACGTTTCATGGCCAAAAGGGCTTTATAGATGTAATAAAAGTTACTAATAAATTGGCCTTAAAATAGGGAGATTATCCTGGATTATCAAAGTGGACACTAAGTAATCACCAGAGTCCTTAAAGCGGAGCTTTCTCCTAGCTAAGGAAAAAAGGGAAATTCAGCAGAAGGCTGGTGGTTTGTCAAAGAGACTTAAAGCACAGGAAAGATTCCATGCATCATTATTGCTTTTAAGATGCAGTGGATCATAAGTTATATAAGCATCCTCTAGAACTCGGGAACAATTCCCAGCTAGGGGCTGACAAGGTAACTAGTTCCTCAGCCCTATAATCTCAGAGAACTGAATTTTGCCAGCAACCTGAATGAGCATGGAGGTGGATTCTGCTTTAAGAGGCATACAGTAAGAGCCCAGTTTGACCAACACCTTCACTTTGGCCTTGTGAAATTGTAAGTAGAGAACTCAGACAAGCCAGGCTGGGTCTGTACTTCTGATCCATAGAAAATGTGAGACAATAAATCTGTGTTTTAGGCTGTTAATTTGTGGCTATTTATTATGGCATCAATAGAAAACAAAAGCACTCTGTTATGCAAAATAGTTCAATAAAAACTACAAGGTTTATGGGATTGGGGCAAAACACTAAAAAAAACTGTCACTGATACATAGAAAAAAGAAGATAAGACTCTAATAAAAATTATAGCACAGTTTTACTAATGTGGCTCATCAGCAGCAGTAAATTGAGGTCTCTGGTAGATGTTTAAGGTGTGTGCATTTTGTGAATTCCTACATAACTCAGTTCAACTGAGCGCAGTTTTCTGTGTTCACCTAGTGGTTCCTGTGGACATGGATGAAATCACACCTAAACAAATACAGAATTTTTATTATGCTAAAATTGTTTCATAATGTATCAATCATGCTGGAACAAATTTTGCATTTTCAAAATAAGCATTGTAGAACTGACTGTATATAGGAAAAATGAAAATGGAAAGCTGTATTCAACTGTCTGGATGATTGTCCAGACCAAACATATGTCAATTTTCTTGACAACTGGATTAGCTGATTGTTGTACATATGGGGAGATAATGCCATGACCTTGCTTAGTTATAGTCACCCTAACAGGTCAATTGCAGGGGCAGGCCTCCTCAAGGTCAGCAAGAGAAAAATACATAATCAGCATGTCTCAGTTTCTCAAAAGGTGGACAGTATGAAACCAAACTAAGTTGGGATCTATGCTTCAATCCTAGGAGTCAATTTCTCATTTTGCAATGGCCTGGCTAGTGTAAATCTCTTTGTAAATCATTTAAACATGGTCTCATTCTGGTGTGTTTTTAGTCATCAAACCATTAGCATTTCTCATGAATTGTTTTTCTGCTTGATAACCTTTCCAGTGTTAAAAGGAAGCTAGTCTTGAGAGGGAAAGCACCAGATCATGTTCATTGGTCAAGGATAATAATAGAAGGGAAAAATACTCAAGACTTATAGAACTCTGACCCACAACTTGCATCAATCAGTCCTGGAAATCAAACCTCTCTCTGCTGCAACCAGTACATGAAGCTCAACTGCTGTCTACAGCAACCTGTCCAGTAAGAAAATTGACAATCCCTGTAGCAATCGACTCAAAATAGCTAGGACTTGATCTATAAGGCAGCTTCCCTAACTTTTGCCACCTCTTTCAATTTAGGACCAACTGGAGAAATATGCTCTTCTAACCAATTACATAGAATGCTCTGCCTCTGGTTAACTCACTAGTATCCCACACCAACAGCTTCCAACTAAATCATACCTAAGTCTTCCCATTTTTCCACTAGAAATCCTTTCCACTCCTCTGCTACCCTTGAGCCTCGGCCAATCACAAGTGATAGTGGCTGACTTCCTTGCTATGGCAAATTCTGAATAAATAACTTTTACTTGTTTTTGTTTGGATGGTCTTCCTTTAACTCCACAAATTTCTTCATTGAAATGGGCATTTGAGGCCCAGCAAGGAGGAATTCTTTGTCCAAGGTCAAATATCAAGTTAACGTCCAAACTGGAATGAGAATCCAGGTTTCCTAGTGTACTTCAGTGTGTGGTGAACATATACAATTTGCAAATCTTATGGAGACGCAAGGCCTTCTGCAGAAGAGCAGTCTGCATTTTGGGTTCCCCTCCACAGCAGTCAAAGGAAAGTATGGAAGTCCCACATTGCTCTTATAAAAATCTCAAGATTAATTAATTCTATCATTTATTCAGTACTCAATATTTCATTTCCTACTTCTACCTGAAATGAGCAAGAAACCAGATTTGTCCTAACAGTGGTTAAGTCCTAACACAGCAGGAGCAGGGAATGAGGATCAAGACAGCTAGAAATCTATTATGCAATTTCATCCCTTTTATATCCTTATTTTTGACTTCCTAACCTGGATCAAGTTTTCCTGCAGGAAAACATTCTGAAATATTCGATTTCCTCAACCACTACTGTTTCCAAATACTAGACTCCTCTGGTCAGAGATTTGAGAGTCATTATTTATTTTAAAAAGCAGGAGGGATTATAAGAGAAAAAACAAAAGGCTGGCCCACTGTGCTCTGGAAACTCAATTCTAGGTTCAGTGCTCTTTCTGCCATAGAAGGGATCAAATGTTCTTACTGTTTCAAGTTCTTTCCAGATGGTATGCCATCATCTTCCACCATCAAACCTAAGTGGTTTCCATGGCAACCTTCCCTGCAAATCCATCAGTTTTTTCTGGCAATACCATTAGATTCTGTCCCAGGGGCCATATTAGAGTAAATTAAAAATAAAACCCTCAAAAATGAAGTTAGGAAAATATCAACTAGCAATAAAATAAATGGTAATCCCAACAATACTCTGAGTGTAGTAAGATTAAGTGAAGAAAACATTACCAGATAATATTGGGTTCAGGAAGTTAACGAAGATTTGATGTAAAGAATAACATTATAAAAGAGGATAGAAGAATTAAGGCAGGGAAAAGCCAATGGCAAAGAATGAAGATTGCGCAATCGTTTGGGGACAGCCGGCTTCTTCTCCTTACCTCCTTTTTCTTCTGATAAGCATAGGGTCATTGAAATAAAATTAAGCTAAAGCCATAAATGAGGTTTCCACCAGGAAAAGCTGTCTCTTGCAGTGTTCAGAGTGAATCTGGGAGCAATGCCAAGTGCTCATGAAGCAATTTTGGAAGGTTCTGCTGGAAAGGCAGGGGTCCCTGTCCTTCCATCACTCACAGCTCTTTACAGAACAACTTGCATATCAGGATATCAGGATCTTATGGTGCAAGTCAGAATGTGAAGTGGCTTGGGCAGTATCCATCTGTCTTATTCCACACTGCTACATTTTTATTACCATGTTAACTTTAGCCAATTATAACAAATGCCATTTCTTCTCTAGAGCTTCAGCTAAGAGGTTTCCTAAAACCCATCTTTAGTTGATACTACACCATTTCCTATGTAGTTATGTTTGTTATGTTTGTGACTGTCAATCCTACTATGTTATAAATTCTTTGTGGGCAAGGAAGATTGTCCTAATCGTCCCTGTAGTGTATACTGTTACAGAGAGTGATGTGGATTCTCAGGAACCAGAAATGTATGAGGACTCGATCCTAGTTTTTAGAAAGAGTTTCTGCCTGTCTTTATTGATCAAGTAGTCGCTGGTCAGGAACGGTCAGAAGGGAGCATAGACAGAGGTGTTTTGATCCCTGGTCTATCAGAATCATGATTCCATGTCCCTGCATCCAGGAAGACATAAAGAAAAGGATGATTCGATTCCTGGGAAAGAATTTCCAGGTGAGAGAGGTTTCATATCTAAATGAAGAGTTTCCTTAGGGAAATACATAGATTTTCCCCTGAAGTGAAAGGAAAGAAGGAAAGGGCTACAAGAGAAATAAATAGAATTTTGGGGCACGACAGAGAGAACAGGTGGAACTTTACTAAACTATCCCCCTGGCAGTATCAGTCAGGATAGGTTACATTATGCTATTGAAACAAACAATTCCAAAGTGTTATGGCTTAAAACAACAGTATTTATTTTCCATCACACTAAATATCTATTGCATGTGGGCTGGAGGCTCTGCTGTGCATCACCCTCACTCAAGACCAAGGTTGAAAATATAGGCACTGTCTGGAAGACTGCAAGCTCTGGCTACCTCACACTGGCCACAAAATGCTCCAGCCCAGAACAGTCAAACTTCATTTCTGCTCACAGCTTTTATTGCTTAGAATTAATCACATGGTTGCATCTGACCCCGGCAACAACAGAAGTCATTTCACCATGTGCTTGGCAGGTAGAAGGCTAGGGATTTTTGGTGAACAAAAGTGATGAAAATTTCACATTTATAGTTTTATATTAGATTTGATCAAAATTAACAGCTGTAAGAAGAGAAAAACCCATGTAAATGTCATAGTGTCTGTCTACACTCATCTGGCCACTTTCCAAAGCAGTCTGGTCCAATCCTTAAACTACTTAGACACCTGACAATTAATAACATGTTCATTCCTTTTTCCACATTTATTTACTTATTTCTGGGGTAAGCAATATATGAGATATTGGTGATAAATGGTGAATAAGAAAATTCAGGCACCCCAAATCCTTCCTGATCTATGATTATTCTGTTATCACAATTCTCCTAGACTTCCAGAGAGAAGCTTGTAGATTTCAATTCACAATGGAATTCATAATTGCACCTCTTGAGATAAGGCAATTTGAACTACTGCACCCCCCCCCCCAGAAGGGCCTGTCCATCTATTCCAGCCAGTTTCTCTCACCCTTATGCCTTGTCCCTTACATTACCCTTAGCTGGTTCTGACTCCTCACCATAGGGTACAATAAAGTTTATATCTTCTTGAATCAATTTGTATCTGATTACACTGAGTGTCCAACATAACTCCTTGGGGTACCTTAACAAATTCAGTGTAGAATGGCTCATCCTTGCCTCTTCATGATTGATGCTCTTTTTTAGGATCTGTTCTTTGAATTCTTTCTGAGTACTTGCAAACATAGGTCTTTGATCCTGACCTATGGAATCATAGTAAAGGCAGCAGTTTATGCCTCAGCAATATGTTTCAGGGCTAGAAATAGAATGCTAATAGCTTGAATATTGAAATGTTAAACTTCAAAAGGTTAATATGTATTGAAGGACTGTCTATAGTATCTAATGATCAGAAGTGTTCCTATATAGAAAGCAGGAAAGAATTTCATCCCAGATGTAAGAAGTGGCTATTGACAAATTCAAATTGCTTTGAAATGTAGATCGAATTCATTCACTAATGGATCTGAAGGGAGTTCAATGGAGGCACAGTGTGCTTAGTGAATATGATATAGATTAAAGTTTCCTAAGGCAAATCCTTTTTCCCTTCTCACCTTATATGTAGGAACCCATATTTGAGGTAGCCAAAATGAACCAGATAAAGGGCCACGTTTTCCAATCACTTTTAGTGAGGTGTGGCCATGTGATTAAGCTCTGGCCAAGGAGATTTTAGCAGAAGAGTCAATGCCCAAACACTAATCACTTGAACTTTTCAGTATGATTCACTGTTCAAGTGTGTGTGCCTCTGTACCCAGGGGTAACTTTCCCAGAACTGTGGAAGGTCATGTCTAGGGCAGGCAGATGGGAAGCAACAATTAACATGGTCAAGAACAGCCCTCAGTAAACAATTCCCTGGAGTTGGTGTATAAATACCCCAGAAGACTTCTCACCCTCTGCATGGAATAATTTTAAGTCATGTGTTCTGTGACATTGTCCAGAATTTGTTTGCCAATTATGCTCCAATTACATATTTTGATTGCGGCTAAATAATATACCACCTTTCCTTCATCACTTATCCCTTGACTAATGTTCCCTATACCTGCTAAATAAACTGCCAGATGTGAATCCTTTCTTCAGGGTGTGTTTCTGGCATAATCTGAGCTAAGACATAAATTGTAGTCAGAAATATAAGTGTGTGAAACTTTTGAAAATTCTCCTTAACTGAATGGATGCACCCTCCATCATCCTTCTCTTCATCCTACTATCTGACAACAGCTGTGGTGGCTGGAGGTCTATAACCACTGCGTGCCACGAGTGTGAGGGAACCATATCTGTGTAAGAAAAGAGAGCAGACGTGGAAGGGGCCTGGGGCCTGATGGCCATGAAGCCCCCATTATAGCATCTTGACTTCCCACTCTCAGGACTCTTACATGAAAGAGACTAAACTTCTCTCTTATTAAAACCACAATTGTTACCTGGAATGAGCTGAGATTCAGCATCAAGGGATGGAAAAAAAACCCTAGAATGAGCTGAGAATTAACATCAAGGGATTGAGAGAACCTTCTCGACCAAAGGGGGAAGAGTGAAATGAGACTAAGTGTCAATGGCGGAGAGATTCCAAACAGAGTCGAGAGGTTATCCTGGAGGTTATTCTTATGCATTAAGTAGATATC
>PVIY010046454.1:0-18481 GCA_004026745.1 Myrmecophaga tridactyla | reverse complement strand
ACAAATCCTCACTACTCGGAGTTCGGTCCACTCGCCGGCAGTGTCAGCCTCACCCTGGAGCTTGCAGAATCCAAGCTCCGAACCCACAGGCTGCATATTAATAATATCCCCACGAAGATCCGCGAAGCTCGGGGACACCCCAGAGACCAGGCCACCCTCCTTCGTAAGACTTTTATTGAATGCAGCCTATGGTGGAGTTCAAGAAATCACAACAGCAAGGTTTATCTACTGTTATAAACTCATAAGCAATCACCTGTTTGGTTCTAAGCCAGCCCAGGGTTCATCGGGCTGCACGTTAGAAAACCCTGAGCATGTCTGCAAACCGACGATGTCTGGCTCCCACCCCAGAGATTCTAACTTGATTGACCTGGGATGGGACCACATTTTTCAAACTGCCCAGGTGCTTCCAACGGGCAAACCAGAGTTGAGACTCGCTGCTCTGATCCCAGGGAGGGTTCCTAGTCTGCAGGGCATTTAAAGACCCAGCAAATGACACCGTTTATGCATTTCCAGGTGTGTTTACTTTACACCAGGGAACTGAGCTCAGTCAACACTTCCACGTGGAAATGACTTTAAGCACAGCCTTGAGTGTGATATGCTAACACTGACATGTGGAAATGACATTAGGCACAGCCTGGAGTGTGACAGGCTAACATCAGGCGTTGATGACGAAGCACAAAGATGACAGTGCAAGGAGCTGCTAATTGTGTTTTTTAGGTGACCCTTCCCTACTAATTGTGAGAGTTGCTGATAAATCTTCCCTACAAAAGAGAGTTTGTTGATTATTCTCCCCTACACGTTGCAAGTTTGCTGACTGCCCTTGGCTTCCCATGGAGGTTCCCAACAATTATGAGGTGACAGGTAAGGAGACCCAGCACTCTGAACACCCAGTCGATCAGGAGGGTCTCTCATCTCTGTGATGACCCTACTTTACGTTTCAAAAGCAGGGCACTAATTGATAACAATCATTGCACGAACTATGCATTTCCCTACCCAGGTGCAGGACCCTAGGCTAAACAAGCACATGCCTGGCGGAGTAGCTGGGAGCTGGGCCGGGAAGGAAACCCTGCCAGACCCCAGATCACTGCTGTCTTCCCTGTGGGGTTTCCCATGGTGCCTTCCTGCCTGGGTTCATGGTCACATCATCATCGTGTGCAGTGTCTGGTGTGGGATATGTTTCACATACACACTAACCGCGCTGCTGTCAGCCAGCCTCATGTCTCTCTGGAAAAGCTGTGCCTGGAAAGCAAGCACTGGTCTTGGAGGAGGAGATCTGCCTTGAGACCGAGTCTGCCGCTAACTTGCTGTGTGCCTTTGCACAAGTGCCCTAACTTCTCTGATCCTCCATTTATTTAACAAAGAAGAGGAACTGATACAAAGGGCCAGGGTCAGGGTGAAATTAAGTCAGAGGGCACGGGTGGACTTGGCGATCTCTGAAGGTCTGTATGTGATTAGGGACTGAAGTGTGACTATAGGTCATAGCCCTTCTCCAGCCCACAGGAACACACGGCCGCACAGCCAGGCCTGCTTGGAGTTCAGACACAGAGGTTTGCAGGCTGGCTGCTGGCCCCCTCCAGTGCATGGAGGAGACCCAGTGAGATGATTTCGTGGGCCCCCCTTCCCAAGCCAAGCCCCACCTCCCCACAATGACCAGGCGTCCAGGCTCATATGGCCCCATCCTGCTGTCGTCGCAAGCTTAGCACGAGGGCCGCTGCCAGGAAGGCCAGCCCGGTGAGCAGCTCGGCGATGAAGCTGAGCCAGCCCAGGGCCAGGGACCAGCCGAAGCGGATGTCCACCTGGTCCAGCAGGGACTTCTCCTCCAAGAGGCCCAGGGCCTCCCGGAAGGCGGCGGCCGAGTAGGCGATGTAGACGCTGATCCCGGTGAGAGTTACCAGGGCTGCAGGGGCGGCAGGGAGAGCAGATCAAAACCACACCGGGGACTCTAGAGCATTGGCGCGGGGATGTAGAACGGAGCAGCACAAAGAAAACCCTCCCCTGGTTTCCCTCCTCCTTGTTCTTCCCGCTCCACCACTCTGGCCTTGCCCTCACCCCAGCCTCCATGCTCCTTCCTGCCACAGGACCTTTGCACATGCTGGCTCCGCTGTCTGGGGCATCCACCCTTCCTACCGTGGGTCCATCCTCCACATCTCAGCTCATTAACCCTTTCTGGACACCCTGACCTGGTTGACCTCCCGTCCCCACCCCCATGACTTCACAGCACCACCCAGCTCTCCATCACCGCACTGTCAGAATTGCAATGTTGCATTCATTTGTGTAATTGTCTGACGAACGTCTGTCTCCCTCAGCTGGCTGTGAGCTCTTCAGGGGCTGGAGCCCGGTCTGTTGGCTCATCTCAAGACAGCACCTGGCACACTGTGGTTCTCAGGAGATATGGATTTAGAGCCCTGCATCCCCACTGAGGATGTTAAGAGTGTGTGTGTGTGTGTGTGTGTGTGTGTGTGTGTGTGTGTGTGTGTGTGAGATCAGCCGCCTCTTTTTTTACTGATGAACCATCTCAAGCGCATAGGAAGCAGGGACAGCCACAAAGCAGACAGCAGGAAGCCTGATCCCATTTTTTAAAGCTTCTGGTCTGCCAAACAAACTTATTAACCCAGGCATTACTTGTCTTCCTTTTTTTTTAAATTAGCCAAAGCAAGCGGCAGGTCGAGATGAGAGAGCAACGGTGGCAGGGCGAGGATCTCCTGAAAGCCTACGGTCCTAAAAAGCTTGAAGCTGCTGTGAGTGAGGACAAGGAGAATGCATGCTTCTTTTGTGAACTAATGAAAATGACTCTCAGCACTTGTACCCCCCACCCCCACCCCACTGCTTCCTTCTTGGAACCAAAGTGGGATACGACTCATCTCTCCCAGGTGTGTGATGTCACAGATGGGGAAACCAAGTCCCAGAGAGGTGATGGGAAGCACACACACACACCCTCCCCTGCTGAGGGCCGGTGCCTGGCACTGCCCAGCCCCTCCTGGCATCTGAGCCCCAGGCCGGGTGCGCACCTACCTCCAAAGAGGAAGAGGATGCCAGTGAGCAGGAGGAGGAGGTAGGCTCTGACGAGGAAGCTCAGAAACCCCGCCATTCCCCCAAAGACCATCAGGATAAGGCTGAGCGGCAGCAGAATGACAAACACCCCGTGCATGGCTTGGAAGAGAAACAGAGCACACCAGGCACAGAACAGTTACTAACATCCAGCATTCGATCAACAAACCTTACACTGTGCATCTACTATGAGTCAGGACCCAGAAGCCTGGGCAAAAAAATTAGCATTCTTGCTACCATCCCTATGGCTACTGCTACTGCTAGTCCTTCTAATGATGATAATCATGGTAATGATGATAATGATGAAGATATGATGGTGATGATGATGATGATGATGATGGCAATGATAATGATGAAGATATGATGAGTACGAAAACAATGTTGACAGTGGTGGTGATGACAAGGATAATGACGATGATATGAAGATGATGGTGACATTTCTGAGGGTCACCACATGCCAGGTATGGGCTTTATAAGCCTCGTCTCACTTGGTCCTCACACCCCCCTCTGGGGTAGGTATCGATATTGTTGTTCACATAGTCACTCAACAAACATTTATCTTGTGCACCGTGAGCCAGGCAGCGTTCCGGGCCCTATAGATTCAGCAGCGAATAAACCAGGACCCTCGTCCTGGTCCTGGAGCGGACATTCTAGAGATTGGAGTCAGACAGTAAACACATAAGTAAATGGCATAGCTGAGAGGCGGGGGAGAGTCCCAGGATGGAAGAGCAGTGCAGATCCCAGAGGGGAGTGTGCGTGGGAGACTGAGACGCCGTGGGGGGGCCGGGAGGGTGGTGTGGAGATGGCAGCAGAGTTAGCTTGGATGGACGGCAAAGGGCTCACAGCCATTGGAGCAACTCCAGCTTTCTCCCTGAGTGACACAAGGAGCCACTGGAAGGTTTTATGTAGAAGAATCTTGGGATTTCACTTCAGTTTTCACAGGGCAGCTCTGGGTGCGGTGTTGAGAGAAGATGGTAGAAGGATGAAGTGGTGGAATAGTGACCCCCCAAAAGATATGTCCACCTGGACCTTACGAATAGGACTTGATTTGGAAAAGGGTCTTTGCAGATGTAACTGAGTGAAACATCTTGAGCTGAGACTACCCTGGGTTACCTGGTGGGCTCTAAGTCCAATGACAGGTGTCCTTATGAAAGGAGATAGGGGCAAAGACACAGAGGAACAAGCCTTGTGGAGACAGAGACAAAGATGAGAGTGATGGGTCTACAGCCAAGGAATGCCAAGCGGAGGGAGGTATGGGACAGATTCTCCCTGAGAGCCTCCAGCAGGAACCAGCCCTTGTCAACAACTTGATTTCAGACTTCTGGACTCTGAACCCACGAGAGAATGAATTTCTGTTGTTTAAGCCACCAGCTTGTGGTCATTTGTTACAGCGGCCCTAGGAAACCACTAGATGGGGCGAGGAAGGAGGGAGGCACCTCCTTTGGGGAACTGTGGCAGTGAACCTGACTGAAGGTGACAGCGGCTTGGACCAGGATGGAAGCAACGGAGGTGGTGAGAAGTGATCAAGTTCTGGATATTTTAAAGGCAAAACTGGGCAACAACTCTGATAAGCCTGTGAGAAAAGAGACCACCAGAGTAACAGATGCTGATGAGAAATTGGGGCCCCCGCCAGCACTGGTGGGGTGTGAAATGGTGTGGCCACTGTAAGAAAGAGTTTGGTGTATCCTCGCAGAGTTACACACAGAATTACTGCATGAGCTAGCAATTCCTCCCGTAGGAACATGCCCAAGAGAAGTTAAAGCAAGGACTCAAACGAGATGCTTGAATGCCAGTGTTCAGAGCAGCATTCTTCACGCTAAATCAAAGTGGAAACAGCCCAACTGTCCCTCAACACACAAATGGACAAACAGAATGTGGTCTACCCATACGACGGAATATTATTTGACCATAAGAAAGAATGACGTCCATAGACATGCTATATAACATGGATGGACCCTGAAAACATTATGCTCAGTGAAATAACCAAGGCACAAGGACAAACATTACATCATGTCACCTGTAAGTGATGTCTAGAAAGAGTCAGAAAGTAGATTAGAGGTACAAGAGGACAGAGGGAGGGGGAAAGAATACAATGTTTGTAAATAAAGTCATTTTTTAAAAAGCACGAAGTAGCTCGTGTCTATTTCAGAACGCATCCTCTTACGAGCCTCACTCTCCTGCTCCCGAGAAGTCTGTGGTGTCCCCCAGGGTCTGGCACACTCTGTCCACAAAGGACCAGGTGGTAAATATTTTTGGCTTTGTGGACCACACAAAGCAGGAGTGTCCGCCTCAACTACTCAACTCTGTTGTCCCAGCTCGAGAGCAGCCACAGGCAAAGTGTAAATAATGGGTGTGGCTGTGTTCGAATTAAACTTTACTCAGGAGACCCGGTTTTGATTCCCAGTGCCTGCTCATGCAAAAACAAAAAACTTTATTCACAAAAAACAGGTGGGGAGCAGGATTTGGCCCTTGGGCCATAGTTTGCAGGACCCAGTGGGGGAAACACACAGGTCACCAAATGTGGGCGCTGCCAGCACCCAACCTGTGTTTCCTTAGCTCTTCTCCTTCCCCTGCACACCTGGGGACATCCACCTGCAGCGCAGAGGCTGTCTCTGCCTCTCATCATGCCCCGGAGCCCCGTTCTGGGAGTCCATGGGCCAGTGAACCCCCACCCCGGGGTGGGGGGGCAGCTCTGTGGTGCTGCCCATCCCCTGCCATGGGGCCGCCCCTCAAACAGACCCTCTTAGGAGAGCCCTAGTCCCGGGGTCTGCTGCGGGGGGCACCCACAAGGCAGCGTGGCCTCCTTAGCACCCGGCTGGGCCAAGGGGTGCAACAGAGGTGGGGCCGAGCCCAGCCGGGGCGTTCCAGAAAGTTCTGGGAGGAGGTGAGATGTGAAGGGAGGAGGCGAGATGTGAAGGGAGCAGCTTCCCCAGAGGGAGGAGGCAGCCGACAAGCACCGGGTGTCCTCAGAGCCCCCACTGAGCTCCAGGGGATCCGCGGGAGCGCCGGCCCCCAGCGTCGCGCTGGTAGCTCCGTGTTCTTTTCCCCCCACCGGACGCTCCCTCCGCTCCGAGACCGGCCATTTCTAAAGCCCTGGCCCAGCCTTCCCCACCCCCACTCCACCCCACCCCACCCCCACCACCCGCGGGAGCCCGAGGAGCAGCCCCTGGGGCCCCTCTCTGGGGTCTTAGGCTCCCGGGGCTCCCCCTCCCCAGTGGGGGCACGCAGGCTCTTCTCGCCCCCGTGGGCTCCTTCCCCGCCCACCCCGGGGCCCCCAGCTCCCTCCCCCACCCCCAGCCTCCTGCCTGTCACTCTCCGGGCAGCGGGGCGGGGCTGAGGACAGCGACAGGCCCAGCTTCTCCAAGGGTTCTGACGCCAGCACTGGGCCCTGCCCCCACACATCGCAGATGGCCTACGGGTCAGAGACAGATGCCTGACTTCACCCTGGAGGAGTCTAACCTCACCCCAACCGAGTTAGGCTTGAAAAAAGGGGAGCCTGGCCAGAAAAAAGGGGAGTCCTGGTCTCGGTAATAAAAGTGGCTCTGAAGTGCCGGACCCCATTCCTAGGCGTTTCCTGTGCATTTGCGTCCTCACACAGCAATCTGAGCTCAGACATCCTAGTACCCATTTTACAGACGGGAACGCGGAGACTGGAAATCCTTAGGCGACTCGCCCAAGCTCTCGCCACCAGGAAGTGGCACCTGGCAGCGTCGGGATTTGAACCCAGGGGCGAGGCCCGCTTTTGTTCAGTGGGATACCTGAGCACAGAAGTGTGAAAGCAAACTGTGCAGCTGTGTCCACCTAACACCCAAAGGAATCGACCCGAAGGCGAGGGCTGCCCTTCTCCACCAGCTGTCTCCAGCGTGGGGGGTGCTGCCGGAGAGGCCTGATTTTATTTCCACTCGAGAGTTCTGTACAAGGACATCAAGAACTCTGCATGGTCCATCTGTCTTCCCCTGTCATTCCTCCTTCCAGAGCGAGCCACATTTCCTGGCCTCCGGGACACACATTCCCTCAGAGCTTCCCCGCAGCCCCTCCAGGGGAACTTCACTGCTGTAATGACAGTGCCCAGGGCATCTGTCTGAGCACAAGCCCCGCGGGACAGGCACACGATCGGCCCCCACCCGCACCCCCTGACAGTTACCCTCTAGCACCACCGCTTCCTCTTCTGCAGATGAAAATGATCGTGTCCTGCCAGCTTCAGAAAGGGTGTTCCCCAACGGCATGTCCTTCCCCACCCGTGATCACCTGGCAAACTCCATTCCCCCCACCCTCAGAACCCAGCTCTGGCATCACCACCTCCAGGAAGCCTTCCCAGATAGCCTCCAATAGAGTCAATCCCTTCCTCCCCTGGGGTGTCTCATTAGGTTTCCATGGTTGGACTTTGCACACTGGGTTGAAATGTGTTTGCACAGCAGGCTCCACAACTAGAAACTGAACATCTCAAGGCAAGAGCCGGGGATCAATCTTCATCCCTACAGCAGACGGGCAAAGAATGGTGACTGGATGATGAATGAATGAATGAATGAATGAATCTACCCACAGGTTCCATACTGGCTGCCTGCAGTGGGTCCAGACAGAACCTCGCCCTTGTGGAGCCGGCATTTTAATGAGAGAAGCCACTAACAGAATCGCCCACATAACTACTGAGCTACGATGCTGGGGGTATTCAGGAGACACTCAGGATTAGAAGATGGCCGCTGGCATCCCGGCTCTGCCTTGCTGGCCGTGGGGCTGCTGCTTTGGTCCTCAGGGCAGCGACTTGGGAACAGCACCTGCTGGCCATTTGATAATGATCATTGTACAGAGGGTAACTCCAAAGACAGAACGAGCCCACGTCTCTTTGCAAGAACGTATTTGGGACCACAAGGAGACATCTCGTGTGAGCTCCTGGGATGAAGGTTCAGGTCCCAGAGCCCAGAAAGCGCTGGAGGGGACAGCCGTTAACCTCGAGGCATGAAGACTTGTGGGATACACGGAAGCAGAGAGAAACGCTCTCCTCGGGTTTGCTGTGTCCAGAGGACTGACCTACTGAGCAGTGTCCCATGTTGCATTTACTACTTACCTTCCCTCAGCTACTGAGGCATTTTCTAGAAAATACCTAAGTCCAAGCCATCAAAGATAAATGCAACCTATAAACCGAAAGTGGAAAAGAATGAATTACATGAAAGTCAAGAGGGAAAAAGAGGGTAAGGGGGAAAGGAAGGAGGGGATAAGTAAAAGTCTCAAGGTCTAAGCAGTTGCTGCCGCTTTGGCTCTGAGCTTCCCAGCAGCAAAGCAAAAAGGGAAGTAATTATATAAAGTTCTTCTTCACCAGTCATTCATCTGCCAAATATTTATTGGTCATCTACCATGAGCTTGGCATTTGAGCTCCTTTGAATCCTTTTGGCAATAAGATACATATGAAAATAAATACTTTGATCCTTCAGGAAAAACTAAGCATCATTTCTTCTAGGAAGCCTTTCCTTACATCACGTCCATTCTGGCCACAGGGTCAGCTGCCCCTCCTTTGTGCCCTCAGCTCCCCGCAGTCATTATTACCTAATGTGGAAGCTGTTGCTCATTTTTCTATCTTTTCTGTGAGTTTCTTGACAAGGATGACCTTATCTCCTCGTGTACAACTGTATCCCCAAGTTTCTAATGGGACTTTCGGGACATGATGAGTGCTCAACAGATATTTGTTGAGTGAGTGATTGAATGAATGAATGAGTTATGAGCTAGGCAGTGTGGCTCTGAGACAGGGAAAATATGGCAGTTCTTAGGAAATACAGAATAAAACAAGGAAGCTTAAGCAGAGAGTGGCTAAAAATTTGGACTTTGGAGCCAGGTGATGTTCGTTTGAAATCAAGCTTTGACTGTGGGGACTTGGTGCCTCAGTTTGCACACCTGTGAGCTGGGGGCGATGACATATGGCTCACAGCATTATCGTACAGATATTGGTAAAGACAATGGAACAACCTGGGCAATGCCAATAAGATGCTTGGTGCAGCACCTCACAGAGCCCACACCACTAAATGGCAACTCTACCTACGAGGATTTCGCTTTAGCGTCTGATCTCTACTGAGGCCAATTCACTGTGTCTTCAAGTCCCCAAACCAACAGCCTCATCGGAGTCAAAGATGACAAGACTGGGCTCCCCCACCCAGGGCTATGGCGGCAGGGAATGTGGTTGCAGAGGATGAGACCTCTGGTTTTTTCTCTCCTTATTTCATTTATAAGAAAAACAAAACAGAAACGTGGGCAGCGAAGTACAACCGTGGGTATGAAAAACTGATCCTGTAAGATCTGTCCCCCTGTATTGGATTTGCCTCCAGACTACAACCAAGAAATGAAATCATTTCTCATTTAGAAATTAATTAGGTTTCCCGGAGTTGGATCAGTCCTGGCGGCCCCGTGTGTGAGCTCCCCAGACAAGCAGCAAGCTGGCTTGACGTACGCGTTCAATTAAATGTCTGGGTGAGAACAGGAGCCCGTGGGAGAGTTGTAAAGCCTCCTGTTGAGATTTGGTTTCGATTTTTGCATTTGTGCGTGTGTGCGTGTGTGTGCACGCCTTATTTTCTATTTTCTGATTTCCAGGACAGAGGTCTTGGAACATGAATACCAAGTTCTGATCTACTGGGAAATGTACCCATCTCCAATCACATCACTGAATGTGCTTGGGCAAGATTTTCCCATTTGGAATGTGGATACTTTAAAGTATCCAGTTTCTGGAGCCTGGGAGGTTTGGGGAGAGTGGTGGATACATAGCAATGTTGTGGATGGCATGCCATCAAAAGTACTTAATTGTGAGTTCGAGTCAGTGACAAACAAGCTGTATGACTTTGGACAAATTATGAGACCACTCTGAATCTCATTTATAAAATCAGGGTGAAACCCCCCCCCCAATGATCCCAAAAAACTAGTTAAATTCAAAAGACAACACAAAGAGCATCTGTTCTAAGTTCGGCTCCATGCAAAATGCTGGTATGGAAACAAAAATGAGTAAGTCACAATTCCTCTTTTGTGAGCATATTCACTGAATAACCTTATTATCTATCATCCAAACCTCAACACTTTTGAGCACTCATCAATAGGTTCTAGATTCTATATTGTGACCACAGGCACATGCCAGGAGCACGCAGGCAAACCAGGACAACTGGTCAACCACGTATCCATCCATTGTTTCAGCAAACATGAACCCAGCCCCTACTGCCTGGAACTGCCAGAGCTCAAAGGTCAGCTCCATCACCTGCCAGCTGAGGGGTCTTAGGTAAGTTATTATATAATCTTTCAACCCCATCTTTGAAATAAGAATATCCGCTGCATAGGATTATATGTTGAGGGTTATATAAATTAAAATAGCCAACCTCTTAGACTGTTTGTCACCTAATAAGCCCTGTATTAAGTGGTGACTGCTATTTGTATTGTTGGTTTTGGGGATCTGATACTATTTTATCTAAATGAGAAAATATCTCTGCAAGCTTGGAAGCCATTTAAGAACACAGAAATGCTGTTCTGACCAAACTAGACCTGATTCTTATTCAGCAACAACTTTCTAATGATGGTAAGAAATGAAAAAAAAAACAAAAAAACAGCCCCTGACTTCCAGGAACTGGCCTGGCAGGCACAGCTCATGAGACTGTGAAACCATGACGCAGTGAAGCAGAGCAAGGCCATTTCACTGTGTTGTCTAAGCACAGATGAAAACAAGGTCACTGTGCCGCCTACAAAATATCAAACACTCCCCCCATAATCACCCAACCAAAGCCCAAATTCTACGATAGCTTCCTTGTAACACCCTCTTACTGAGACACCCCACAGTTCCCGAAGGTAAGCCTCCTCCTTACTGCAGCACACAATAAATCCTACCTGTCCCAGGCTCTGGGATGTGAGGGAGCAAGGCAGAGGAGTAACCAAAGGCCAGCAAGTCCCAGGAAATTTCTTTCTCAAGCTCTATTTTTGCTCATTCTTGAATGTCCAAGACAGAGCTTAGAACATAGTCAATGCTGAAGAAATATTCTTGAAACTCATCACTGAATTAGTGATTGAGAGAATGAATGAATGAGGACATTAAGCATCTGTTGAGCATCTAGCTTGTGACATATGTTGTGAAAGGAAATGTAGAGGTACAAAATTGACTCAGACATGAATCCTGCCTCCTTGTATAATTTAGGAGGAAAGGTCAAGTGTAGGCATAAAATCCTGTAATGCCAGATGGAAGTGCTAAGTGTCTTAAAAGATGCAAGCTCATGGAAGATGCGTCCAGGAGTGGCAGACTAAGCTGAAATGGAAATAGCACTTCCATTTGGGAATATGGTCTTAAGAGGAGTCGGTGAGTCACAGAGGAAACAGTGGGACATTTGGAATCAGATCTGAGCTCAGTTCTTCCTAGCAGTGTGACCTCAGGCGAGCTGCTTGCTCCGAGTCTCAGTTTTCTCATCTGGGAAATGGGGGGGACCTTGCCGGCTCACGATGAGAACTTGCATAACCTCAGGCATGGCACTCCGTATGGGCCACTCTCTTTCCCTTTATTCCACAGACCCAGTGACCCCTCCCCACGCCACCCCCAGGAGCCCCAAAGCAGGTCCCAGTGATTCTCTGCCTTCGATGTGCTGGACGGTAATGAAATAAGGAGCAGATGCAGCATTGGAAGCAAGATTCCTGCTTCCTGGATTTCAGTCTCGGCTCAGTGAGTCCCTGAAACAAATACTTCTGGGCCCTGGATGGGTGCCAAGCTCTGCGTCAAGCCTGGGGAGATAGCAGAGAGCAGTGACTGTCCCCAAGGAGCTCGCAGGGGAGTGCTGCAGAAACACAGGCAAGGAGCAGGGATAAACCCAGACCTCGATGTGTCGCAAAGGAAATAAGCATCATGAGGTGAAGACTGGGGTGGGGAGCGGGGTGTTCTTTAGATAAATGGTTCTATTATTTCCTAGGGCTACTGCAACAAATCGCACAAACCGGGGAGGCTTAAAACAACAGAAATAGATTCTCTACAGGCCTAGAGGCCAGAAGACCGGATTCAAGGACTCTGTTCCATCTGAAGACTCCAGAGGAGGCTCCCTCTGTGCCTCTTCCAGCTTTGGTGGCCCCTCGTCTTCCTTGGCCACATCCATCTGTCCAGCCCCTGCCTCCATCTTCAAGTGTCCTCCTCCCCCATGGGTCTGTGCGCCTCTGTATCCAAATCTCCCCTCCTTTCTCTTGGGAGGACACCAGCCATTGGATTTAGGGCCACCTGGTTAACCCTGGACGAACTCATCTCAAGATCTTTAACTTAATTACAGCTGCAAAGTCCCTTTGTCCAAATAAGGTTCCATTCAGAGGTCCCGGGGGCCAGGACATGGACAGATCTTTATGGAGGAGGACACAATTCAGCCCACTCCCTGGTCTCGGGTGCCATATGAGAGGAGCACAATACATGGTGGTTATGGACATCATATAGAATTGGTAATCATAAAAATGTCAAGACGGGCTCCTTTCATCATGTGCACCTATTTGCAAGAGATCTTTTCAACTCAAAAATGCTTTGTTGCCGGTAAAAGCAAAAGCAAGGAAGGAGAGACGCTCTCTCCAAGGAAGCCTGTGTTTGTGACTTCCATAATGCACTGTTCAAAGAGCGGTTCAATGAGAAGTGCCGGCGGGTCCGGAAGTCGGCGGGTAGGGAAGTCACAGTTCTGTCCTGAAAGAGCAAGGACGCGTCTTTCCCCAGAAACATCAGAAGCTCTGGCCAAAGAAGAAATTCTCCGAAACCACTTCCCACAGGGGAAGGATGTCACTGTCTTATTTTCAAGCCTGGTCAGTGTGACTTTGAAATGGACAAAGGACTCAGGGATATATTCCATCCCATGACACCTGATGGGGTGGTAGGTTTGTTTACATTTTTGCAAGCATTTGTCCTGAGGTCTGTCGTCACAAGAACACAGGGACTTCCTCCAGGACGGTGGCTGCCTCTTCATTTTCTTCGCGGCCACCAAGATGCAAGGTTGTGATATGGAACGAGCACAGGTCCACAAGCAAAAACCTGAGTTCGAATCCTGGCCCCTCTACTCAGGGGGCAAACAGCTCTGTCTGTCTGCAGCCTCCATTTCCTCATCCGCCAACTGGGTCATGGACTCGGACCTTGCAGGGCTGAGTGAGCACCCAACATGAGAATAATTGTTTCTTTCTTATTTTCCAGTACCTAGGCTCCACCGGGTAGCAGCAGTTAGCCCCCATTTCTATTGAGAAAACAGAGGTTCAAAGTGCTTGTCACTTCCCAGGATCAAAGAGCTTTGAAGTGTCAGAGCAAGAAAAAGATCACAAAGGAGGTTGGCAAAGGGGCCGTGCGACTGTTAAGGGCATCCGAGGGGGAGAAAGGTCGCAGCGGAGACTGCAGGGAAGATGAGGAGGTGTCACCGGACTGGTGGGGATGGGCGGGCGGTCCCGAGAGAGGGGGGCGGGCTGTGCCTCGGTCAGGAAGCGGAGACGGCACACGTTTCGGGGCACACGGGGGCTCACAGGGGTCATAAGCAGGCTAAGGAAGATTCCAGCCTCTGGGTAGTCTTCTCGGGGCTTGTTTTTTATTAATACATGACGTTTTTCTTAGAAAAAATTAAACACGACCCATTTGGCCACCATCCCCAACTCTCTATTTCTTCCAGTACAAACCTCTGTGAATGGTTTGATGTGCATCCCTCCAGTCTTTTTTTTTTTCCTGTATATTTATATATTTTCCACTATATTTACATATTTCTCTAGTTCTAAGATGTACATTTGGTCACACTTTAACACACATGACCGCCATGCCTCTCACAATTAGAATAGGTAGCATTCTTTTTCTTTCTTAATGGCACGTTAAAAAGGCGCATCTCAAAATTCTGGCTCATGCCCACAGAAAAGGTACAATATTGGGGTGGGAAGAAGCAGTCAGAAATAGTGTCCCACTTCCCACAGCGCTCTGTTTTGTTTCATGCTTCAGTACATCCTGGTGTTCTGTCCATGTGAGTATATTCTTTTCATGGGCTATGTAACACCCCAAAGAATGGACGTGTTACATAGCAATGCATAACCACCTCTCCATCCACAGGCACTAAGATTGTGTCCTGCTTTTAACTGTTACAAAAAAGAACCTTATGGCGAACCCCTTCTTAGAAACCTCATTTGATAGATACCAAGACATTACCCCCATATGACTTAGCTGTCTGAATCCTAGGTATTCATGCAAAAGAACAGAAGGCAGGAACTCAGACAGATATCTACACACCAACATTCAGAGCAGCATCGTTCACAAGGGCCAAAAGGTGGAAAAAACCCAGGTGTCCATCAGCTGGTGAATGGATAAACAAAATGGGGTCCATCCATACGATGGAATATTAGTAAGCCATGAAAAAGAATGAGGTTCTGATACACGCAACAGCATGCATGAACCTTCCATCATGTTGGGTAAAAGAAGCCAGACACAAAAGGACCGCTTACATGAAACACCTGGAATAAGCAAATTCATAGAGCCAGAAAGTAAAATGCAGGCTGCCAGGAATGTGGTGGGAAGGGCAGATGGGTATGGAGGGTTATTGCTTAATCGCCACAGAGTTTCTGCTTGTGGTGATGGGAAAGTTTGGGCCCTGAAGGGCGGTGATGGTGGCACAACAGCGTGAATGCCATCAGTGCCACTGAACTGTCTGCTTGGGGAAAATGGGGAATTTTATGTAGCACATATGTTACCACAATGAAAAATTTTTAATGGAATTACTTTGAGTCATAATATGACTCATAATGTCAGTCATAATAGATGGCCTGACACAAGGATAGAAGTATTAACCAATGGAATTGAATCAGGAGTACGGAGATAGCCCACCAAACCTATGGTCAATCGATCTTTAACAAAGTTCCCAAATCCACTGGGACAGAATAGTCTTTTCAATGAATGGGCATGGGAGAACTGCATATCAATAGCCAAAACAATGAAAGAGGACCCCTACCTCACGCCCCATATAAAAATTAACTCAGAGTGGATCAAAGACCTAAGTGTAAAAGCCAGTACCAAAAAATTCCTAGAAGAAAATACAGGAAACATCTTCAAGATGTAGTAATAAGAGGTAGCTTCCTAAACTTTACACCCACAGCACGAACAATGAAAAAAAAAATAGATGGGAACTCCTCAAAATCAAATACTCCATGCCTTAAGAGACTTTGTCAAAAAGGTGACAAGGCAGCCAACTCAATGGGAGAAGATATTTGGAAATCATATATCGGATAAACGTTTGCTATCCTATATATACAAATACATCATACAACTCAGAAACAAAAGAACAAACAACCCAATCATAAAGCGGGCTAAAGATATGAATAGACATTTTTCCAAAGAGCAAACACAGATGGTTGTAAAGCACATGAAGAGAGGCTCATTTTCATTAACTATAAGGGAAATGCAGATGAAGACTACAATGAGATACCACCTCACACCTATAGGAACGGCTGCTATTAAACAAACAGGAAACTGCAAATGCTGGAGCAGATGCGGAGAAACTGGGACACTTACTCACTGCTGGTGGGAATGTGTAATGCTGCAGCTGCTATGGAAGACAGTTAGGCAGTTCCTTAGGAAACTAAATATCAAGTTGCCCTAAGATCCAACCATAGCATTACTTGGTATGTACCCAGAAAAGCTGAAAGCAGTGACATAAGCAGTTATTTGCACACCAGTGTTCATAGCAACAATATTCACAATTGCCGAAAGATGGAAATAATCCAAATGCCCATAAACAGACGAGTGGGATAAACAAAATGTGATATATATATATATATATATATATATATATATATATATATATATGATGATATATATATGATGGAATATTATGCAGCAATTAAGACAAAATGAGGTCCTGAGGATTATGACAATGTGGATGAACCTTGAGGACATAATGTTGAGTGAAATAAGCCAGACACAAAAGGACAGATATTGTCGTAAAGATGAACTCAGAGGCTTATAATATAGAATACAGGGGATGTAGAGACACACAGAAGATAGAGATGGGTAAACAGTGAGCTAATGAGGTTGAATTTAAATGTAAGGGAATGGATAGAAGTGAAGGCAATTCATTATGGGTCTATAAGTAACAATGCCGTATTGAAGGTGGACATGACTGAAAGGGGTTCTTTAGACCCATGTGTCCTACCAGTGAACACTAGAAATATAAATAAGTTCTTGCATGAACTGCTTCGAAGGTACCAATCTTGCACAGAGTCAATAATAATGGAGTATAGGAGGAAAACTACTATTGCATGCTGTGATCTATATTCAACTGGAAGACATCCATGGTACCACAGCAACACCAGGGATCAATAATTGGGGGGAGGGAAGACAAGAGTTAAGGGGAGGTTTGGGTTTCTATTTGGTGAGGGTGTGTTTATCAGTTCTTTTTCTCTTTGGAGCAATGAAAGTTGTTTAAAATTGAGAGTGCTGATGATTGGACAACTAAGTGAGCTAATCTGAGACACGGACTGTTGACTTTGAGCATTCTACATGATGCCCAATGGAAGAAGGTGGCCGAAGGGTACAATGGCTGAGTAAAAGAAAGCCGAACTGTGGTGTATATATATATATGATGAAATGTATATATATATGATGAAATACCGTGCGGCTACAGAAAGGAACAAAGTCATGCAACGTGGTGAATGAACCTTGGGGACATCGTGTGATGCAAAATAAGCCAGAAATGAAAGGACAAATATTGTATGATCTCTTTTAGAAAATACTTATAAGAAAATTGGGGCCTAGATTGTAAGCTCTTATAGCAGTCACATTTAGTCTGGAGCTGTAAATGTTAATTCCGAATTTTGAGATGCTGTGCTGTACATGTATGAACTGGCATTTCCCGGGAACTTTGACTACTTGTGTTACACTTAAGACCCAGAGTAGGAATTCTGCAGCTCTGAAAGTCAGCATTGCTACATACAATAATGGTTAAAGAAACAGAAACGAGATCAGGCTTCAATCAGAGATAAGAATGAAGATGATCAGGTCAGGGTGAAGGTAAAGTATGACACTGTCTGTATTTTAGAACTTCACTTACTCTTTGAGACTAAAGGAAGAGAGGTTTATTTTGTCCAAAACCTACATTTTCTGTAGCACGTAATCTAACTCAACCTATCTGGATAGCTCATCTAAACATAGAGCCCGGAATGGGAATGAGGACTTGTAATTCGGCTTAGCTTAATGTAATGCTCAAATACATCCCAGAGTATATTGAGCAGATAATTAAAAAGTATCGGCGGGCGGGCAACGGTGGCTCAGTAGCAGAGTTCTCGCCTGCCGTGCCAGAGACCTGGGTTCATTTCCGGTGCCTATCCATATAATACAAAAAAAAAAAAAAAAAGAAAAGTATTGGCAAAGTTCCTTGAGGGATGGGA
This sequence comes from Myrmecophaga tridactyla, assembly GCA_004026745.1. Lineage (NCBI taxonomy): Eukaryota > Metazoa > Chordata > Mammalia > Pilosa > Myrmecophagidae > Myrmecophaga > Myrmecophaga tridactyla. The sequence goes on along the minus strand of PVIY010046454.1, from coordinate 1,066 downwards.
GAAAAAATATGGAACTATTAAACTTTACCACTGGGAAAAAAACCCTGATACTATCTCAAATACTAGGGACTCCCAAGACAATAGGCCAAGCCCTTGATCTTGAGGCTTGCTCTTGTGAAGCTTATTTATGTAGCAGAGAAGCTTAGCCTACCCATAATTATACCTAAGATTTACTTCCAGAGGACCTCTTTTGTTGCTCAGACGTGGCCTCTCTCTCTCTAAGCCCGATTATGCAAGTGAAACAATTGCTCTCTCCTCTACATGGGAAATGGGATAAAAGTCTCCCCGACAGCATGAGACATGAGTCCCAGGGACTGGTCCCGGCACCAGGATCAACAATGCCTTCCTGACTAAAAGGGAGAAAATAAATGTAACGAAATAAGTTATCAGTGGCTAAGAGAGTTCAGATGGAGTCAAGAGGCTATTCTGGAGGCTACTCTTACAAAAGTTTCAGCTAGATATTGCTCATTACCAAGATTTGCCAAACCCCAACCAAAACCATTCCTGTTAACTCTGAAGAGCACCTAAGGCTCGATCTGAAATTCTACAAAAGTTTCATGCACTAAGATTACTTTTTTGAAATCTACAATCTCCAGATGGGTTCCTAGGTCAGAGGAGTCCCGAACCCCAGAGAGCCCAGCCTCTCCAGAACATCAGCTACTTCCATCCCCCTGCCCCACATTATCAACAGCCCTTTTCAACATGAAAAAGTTAAAATGGGCATAACCTAAATACCCATAAAGAGTGGGAGAAGGATCCAAGGAGGAGGAGTTATAACCGAGAGGACAGGATTTAACAAGGGAGTGTGACTGCTGAGTCATTTTATTGATATTCCTTTTTAGTCCCCAGGGTCTTGGAGCAGCTAGAAGGAAAAACCTAAAATTGTAGCCCTGAAACTCCATACGATACTCTGAAATCTGTTCATAACTGCTTGTTAAATGTAGTTTGAAATTTATTATTTTTTATATATGTTATATTTCACAATAAAAAAAACTGTTAATTTTTAAAATGTCTGACATTGACTTTCGATGGTACCAGGAGAGGCAGCCTGAGCTCAGGCCTTGGT
>PVIY010046453.1:0-18481 GCA_004026745.1 Myrmecophaga tridactyla | reverse complement strand
ATTGCCCATGATAAAAAAAAATCGCTTCCCATGAGAAACATTCAATATGGGTTTTTTTACACTCTGAATTGGGGAGGTTTTATTTCAAGATGTAACACATGATTTACAATCTATTTAAATTTGGAAAAATATATATATGCTCAATTTAAAAGATATTTTTAGGTAACTGTAAAATTCAAAGTGACAATAAGAGTCAGCCCTCCATTTGAAAGGTTAAAATCATGATAAATATCTTGCATACATTGTGATATATATAAATGATGCCTCATCTATAAGCTTTTGTGCACTTGTTAGAATATATGTAAAATACTCACTTTCTCCTGAAATCTTAAATTATTTACAAACTCTATCACTCCATCCTTTCAACTTGAGGAAATGAATTAAAGTGTTTACTAATGCTGTTAGTGAAAATGAGGCTGTGATAAATGGAGTCTTGTGACATGGATCATTGTGCTAATGATCAATATCTGAAGGTTCTCAGAAGTTACAGATCTTACAAAAGAAAATTAGTTAATGCCGATTGCAATTTATCAAGGTGCCATTGCTGGCTAGTCTGCTACAAACGCGTTAATTAATGATCACTTAAAACAGGTATGAATGTAAAAGGTTCAAATAGTCAATTTTGCAAATGAGATGATAAATTGGAACTAAAGTAGTATGCACACAACTGAGACATGTGAACCAACAGTTTGAGATGAAAAATTTATAATATGTTTGCAAAGTATGGGAAAAATACTAAATACATATGGGCAACAAGATTGAATAGTTATTGTTAAATATATTGATATGGATAACATAGAAAAAAGGTAATGAAAAAAGAGGTGGGTGATTAGCATGCAACTGAAAGCCAAATGTGAAATCCAGAGTCTCCCTGGCAGCTTACAGTGAGGATTTAATATCCTGCAACAAGAACATAAAGAAAGCTAAGGAACACACTCAGGAATAATAGAATGGCTAAGCTTCAGTGGAAGCTGAATGCCTAACCAAGGCAAGATTAAGTCTCAGGTTGTGAAAAAAATGGGAACCTAAAGCTTGGAATGGGGTTTTCTCAATGGATACCTTTGAAAATATTGAACCACCATACCCTTCTGAATTCTATAAGCCTGCAGGATTTGTACATCCCTCCCTTTTAAAGGCTTGTACTCTCTTCTTTCTTGAAGATAATTTAGTGACCTCAGTTATACAAGGTAACAGATGCCCTTCTCAACATCTGTCCCCATATCCATTCCTGGCCACTAGGATAACTAAGGTTAACATGAAATAACTTTTCCAGGTAGATGCTGGGTCTAATAAAGAGTAAAGGAACTACATCCAAGACTACTTATCACATACCAGCAGGAGATGAGAGTAGGGTCGATTTTAATCAAGATGGCAATAATATATGATTTGATAGTTTATTGATTTGCACAATTTACAGCATTTAACAGATTGCAAAGATCCCAGCATGTGGTGAAAACTACTAGGAAAGTCTTTAGTAGCATTGAAAAATTCAAGGGGCCATACTAAGTGGAGTTCAAGTGCCAGAATTGTCACAACACATGTTAGAGGAAAGGAATAAATGGAAACAGTATGTTGGAATACCTATACTATGGAAGGCAGGAAGATCCAACAGATTTTTAAGATCCATGATAAGGCCAAGGCGATATTCGCTTGACCAAGATCATATGAAATGAGCAGTTGACAGGCCCCACTTCTACCTACCTACATTTGCTGATAACAACTAAAATCATAGGACACTGAACCCATAGACAGCAGGTTTGAGTGCTTAAATGATGGAAGCCATATAGACACAGTTATTGTAAAGAGGGAACAGGTCAGTGTCAGCTAAGGGGCCCACCTCACAGAGAGTTAAGAAGATGGTTAATAGATCACTAGAGCCCAAGGGGCAAAAGAGATGGATGGCCAACAAGAGTATAACTAAGCTTGTACTTCTAGAAGAAATCATTGGTGGATGACCAGGAGTCTGAGGGCCATCAACCCAATAAAAATTCACTATCTCTTTTCCAATTTTCTTTTGTGAGACATTGTTAGACTTAGAACCCACTGAATGAAGAAGCCACATTGCCAGGAAAAAGAGGAACATGCAATAACACACCAGTGACAATGATTATAGTCAATAATTAGTCCTTCTCTTCCTCCAAGGGTATCCATGGCTATTAACTTGAGTAACTGCACACTGGGGAATAGAAATACCCAATCATTTCAAGTACCACTGGACGTAAAGTACAGTTAACACTGATACCTAAACAACAAAATGCCATGACCGCCTATTATAGTGGGTGGTGAGCTTGCTAATAGATGGACTCCTGCCTGGATCCATCTTTTAGAGTGTCCTTTACATTTTTAAACCCTCATATTGGAATTTGCCCAATCCCAGAATGTATACTTGGGAGTCATACACTTGGTTCTAGGGGTAACTACCATGCTGTTGTGGAGTATGTGCATCAGTGTAGGGAAATCCAACTGGAAACCTCTAAAACTATCCTCTTCTCCTGGGCAAGGCAATAAATAAAAAATATTGGATGAAAAGGGGAGCATGGAAGAGATAAGTGCCATCCTTAAGGGTCTAAAATATTCAGGGATGGTAGATCCCAAAATATTGCCAAACATGTTTCAATTTAATACATTATTCTGGCCCCTGCATAAATCAAATGGATCTTGGTGAATGAAAGATGAATACATACTCTATCAAATAGTAGTTCCAATTACAGCTTCCGTGACAGATGTGATATCTTTGCTAGAGTAGATTAACATGGCTTCTGACAAATGGTATGCAATTACTGATTGAGGAATATATTCTTTCTATTTTAATCAAAAAGCATGATCACAGCAGTTCATATTCAAGACAACTTACTTTTACTTTTGTGCACCAGGACTATGTTGACGGTCTATTTTCCATTATAATATTTTCCAAAGAGATATAGATCAGAGTTCAGCAAACTATGGACAGCCACCTCTTTTTGTAGGGTTTGCATACTAAGAATAGTTTTTACAGTCTTAAATGTATGATGAACAATTTTTAAAAATCTATTAACTTTGAGGTGAAAACATTTTGAGGTGCAACAAGACCTAAAATATTTATAACACATCCCTTTACCAAAAAAGTTCGCCAACCTTTATTTTAGGCAATCTTATTGTCTTGCAGAACAGAGCATTGATCAAGTACAGCAATAATATGTTCATTAGTCTAGAAGAATAAGACTTGTTATATATTGTATGTTCTCACTAATTTGAAATAACTATAATAAGCAAACTCATAAGTGTTAGAATCTAGAGTATAGGTAACCAGGACATGGGGTAGGGGGTATAGGAATGGGAAGTTAAGGCTTAAAATATATAGGTTTCCTATCCAGAATAATGGAAATGTTTTAGTAATGTATGGTGGCAGTGGTAGCAGAACACTGAACATAATTAAGAGCACTGGAATATATATGTCTGATTGTGGCTAAAGGGGAAAATATTTTTTTTCTGTTACCATATATGCTAACAGAATAAAATATTTGAAAAAAATCCATGGAGCTATACAAACAGTGAACTCTATGTTAAACCATAGACTATAGTTAATAATACAATTATAAAAATGTGCTTTCATCGATTATAGCAAATGTTCCACACCAAAGCAAGGTGTTACTAGGATACCGTATGGGAATCCTGTGTTGTATGCATGATTGTTCTGTAAACCCACAACTTCTCTAATAAAAAGAATAAAAATATATGGAAAATACACATTCTAAAGTTCTACATGGAGCGAATTGTTCCTCTACATGGAGGAAAATATGTTTTTATTTGGGTCTGAAATTTTTATTTACAAAAGAACTTTCTTCTGACTCTTATAGTATTAGGTACAGTTACTAAAAAAAAAAAAAAAAATGCTGTAAAGACCGGTTTTTTGGAGCTTCCAGAAGTAATTGTGGCCAAACATATATTAGGTAAATGATGCATTGGCCTGTTAAGAAGTTTGTTTCTATCTTAGTCAATCTTTTTTGCCTTGCTTTTGCCCTTTGTCTTCTTCATCTTAGCCCAAACACTCATACCTTAATTTCTATTTCTCTTGTGAAAGCTTGAGATTCAGATTGTACTATATTTGGTTATTTTAGGGAAATTTCTACTGTTGCAGTCAACTTCTTTACTTTTCATTTTAGCCTAAGCATCTGCAAACTTTCTTATTTTATGTGGTATCTTTCAATATTTTCTCATATTTTTTACCCATGACCTCATTATTTTTTGCAAGCTTTAATATTTAGGCATATTTAGCACATTTTTTCCAAATGTTTGCACTTTTTTATTAGGCCTTACCAAATAGTTTTTCTTTAGTTCACTCCACATCATGAAGAAACTACCCCCCCTTTAGTGTGCCTAAGGACACTTCAAGACATATTCATCATGTCAGATTCCATTGCTTCCAAATTAGATCTCTCTTTTCATACTCTCAGATGATTTTTAATTGCCCTAAATAATCTTTGTTGGATTCAAATATCCAACTAATAATTCTTAGGTTTGCATGAACTGTGTCATTAGAGGTAATTTATAATAAAATAATAAAACTGAAACTTGAAGGCAAGTGGAATAAAAAGGCACAATGAGTAATTGTCATGACTTAATAGATAAGAATGATTTTAAATGAGAGACTAATACAGTGAAAACCATAGTTTAGTTCTAAAAAACAAGTCAGACACTAAAAGCTTTTAAAACAACACAGCTTAACAAAGAAATAATATGAAGAGATACTAGACAGATTTCACAGTTATATATTCCCAGGTTAAAAAATATTACTTAAGTTGGAGCACATTATTTAGGAATACTAAGCTATAAAGGACTTTGTCAAAAAACTAACAAAAAATTGGACATGGGAACATATATTTCCTTCACTTTGTGTTTTAGTTATAGATATTTTTACTCTATGTTACCAAAAATCAGTTGAGATAAAGAAAACCTATCACTGCAGGAGGTGTCCTATCTGTAGAACTTCAGAAAATTATCATGATTTAGTATAGTTGCAATTATAAAACATCAGCCTTTTGTTCTCACAGTTGAATAAAGCACATTATTAGTAACCATTATTTGTAGAAGTACAGTGAAATTTGGGAAAAATAGATAATTTGTGTGACTTACTTTAACTGAAAACTTATACAAAAATATGTTTTGGCCAATCTACCATGTCTTTTTTCTTGAACAAATATAAAGAAACTCTACCTGGTAGGGCTGGTGGTAGTGGTAGCTGAAACCCCCACCAAAGTGACTTAAAGAAGCGGCAAATCCCCTCACCAAAAAAAAATGTATAATATGGGAAAGAAGCATTGATTGAAACAGATAACAGAGAAGTTATTCTAAACTGTTCAAAGAATTGAATTACATATGTTTAAAAACATAAAGAAAATATGATGACAAGGACTTAGTAAACAGGAAACATCAGTAGAGAAATGAAAATTAAAAATGGAAGTTCAGAGTTGAAAAGTACAAGTCTAAAGTTGAAGAGGAAATCTGCTAAGTGAATTCAACAGGAAATTTGAGATTGCAGAAATGAGTGAACACAAAAAGAGATCAACAAAAATGTTCAACCTAAATAACAAAGGGAAAACAATTGAAAAAAATAGAGGTGGGTAGAAACACTAGCTATCTCAACTTCAGATTGGGATAAATCTGAGTGTTGTTATATACATTCTTCCAGAATTCCCAAGAAGGACTGAACTCCTTGAAAAACACAAATTATTGGGCACCTTCCTTTCCCTAACTCATACCCCCCTACTAGTTTTCCTAGGATCATCCTACCAATAAACCAATAGCACTCAAATACTTGTCTTTCATTGGCTTTGGAGGATCTCAAACCTACCTAATAATGTGTCTATCAATCTACAATTATAAATAATCTGTTTACTCATTTATTGGCTTTTTTCACCATAATATAAAGAATACGAGGGCAGAGATTTTGTCTATTCATTGCCATCTCTCCAGCAATTATAACAATCCTTGGCTTAATAGTAAATTCTTCACTAATTGTTGAATGAGAGAGTAATAAATATTCACTTGGAGTCTTACTATGTTTTCTCTTATTCTGAATTCTTATTACGTATCCTCTTATTCTTCTTTTTTTGATCATTCCATTCTACATATATAATCAGTAATTCACAATATCATCACATAGTTGTATATTCATCATCATGACCATATCTTGGAACATTTGCATCTATTCAGAAAAAGAAATAAAAAGAAAATAGAAAAAAATTCATACATACCATATCCATTACCCCTCCCTTCCATTGATGACTAGCATTTTAATCTAAATTTATTTTAACATTTGTTCTCCCTATTATTTATTTTTATTCCATATGTTTTACTCATCTAAGGTAGATAAAAAGAGCAACAGACACAATTTTTTCACAATCACACAGTCACATTCTGAAAGCTATATCATTATACAATCATCTTCAAGAAGCATGGCTACTGGAACACAGCTCTACATTTTTGGGCAGTTCCCTCCAGCCTCTCCATTACATCTTGACTGACAAGGTGATATCTATTTAATGCATAAGAATAACCTCCAGGATAACCTCTCAACTCTGTTTGGAATCTCTCAGCCATTGACACTTTATTTTATCTCATTTCACTCTTCACCCTTTTGATTGAGAAGGTTTTCTCAGTCCCTTGATGCTGAGTCTCAGCTCATTCTAGGATTTCTGTTCCATGTTGCCAGGAAAGTCCACACCCCTGGGAGCCATGTCCCATGTAGACAGGGGGAGGGCAGTGAGTTTGCTTGTTGTGTTGGCTGGAGAGAGAGAGGCCACATCTGAGCAACAAAAGAGGTTCTCTTGCAGGTGACTCCTTTTTTTAGTCTTTAAAATGAGAACAGGGAAAGTTTATATCAAATTGGTTGGTATCTGCTCTAAGTGTTTATGGCTCACGGGCTTTTCTTGCCTTTAGCTTTGAAGAGTTTCTTTCAGTTACCAAAGATCTTCTCATGTAGAATTAGAGGATTCTGTTGTCTTAAAAAAAATAAACACCTTAAAGTTTTTAAACCTATGTTAATCAGAGTTCTCTAGTGAAACAGAACCAGCGAAAGGATATGCGTGTGTATGGATATTAAGAGATTTACTGTAAGAATTGTGTCACATGCACCTTAGGAATCGCAAGTCTGAATTCCATAAGGGCAGGTCACAAGCTAGAAACACTGAAAAATTGATTCTGATTTCTGACCTATCCAAACTCTGTAGGAAACTGTGTTGAAGATAAATTGTAATCCACAGGAAAGTCTGGCTGGCTGAAGAAGCCATAGAAATTCTTTTCTGACTCCTGAAATCCTCAGTTCTGCTATAAGACACCTCACTGAGAAAACTCCATGTCTGAGGTCAATCTCCTTTGTTGATTGTAGATACAGTCAGCCTTAGATGCAGTCAACTAACTTTCGATATTAATCCATCTACAAAATACACTCATAGTAACAATCAGACTAATTCTTCCTTGACCAAATGTCTGAACACCTTAACCTAGCCAAGTTGGCATGTGGCATTAGTCATTACATACCCTCTTTCTAAAAATCACAGCTTGTTAGAACTACAAAGACAAGAAGTTCTGCAAGACAACTGAGCACCTGTGAAAACTATTTACTTAACTTATTAAAGACTGATCATCTTTCCATGATAATAATGGCATTATTAAAACTCAAATTCTCATCTTTAAAATGAAAAATTATAGAGAGGGAAAACAGAACAAATTTGGCCAGGCACTAAGTGTTGGGGAGGTGTTGATTACAAAGGAACAACATAAGTGAATTTCTTTTGGATTCATGGAACCATTCTGTATCTTTATTGTGAAGATGGATAGGAAGACTTTTTGTACTTGTCAAAATTCATACAAATGTATATCACAATAAGTAAATTTTACACTACTCAATGTCTTTTATTTTAAAAAAGGTCTTTAACATTTCTTACGCCCTTGATGTTGGCAAAGTCTTCTAACAAGTTTGACAAAAGAAACTACAGAAATTATAAGCTTAAGGGCAAGTCAATGGAATTCATTGTTTTAGAAAATGACCAATAGCTTTGCTACATAGTAAAACACATTTTGAATATTGTTTTCTCTATTTAGCATCGTTATTAATAATGAGAATTTTAACATGGGCTAAGAGTATTTTCCTCTATCATACCTTGAATCTCTGCTTCTCAACACGACTATAATGTAGATTAGAGGGGTAGAAAAGTTAGAAGGGAGAAGGTAACTTTCTGAGCTCTAACATCTGGGGAGTATTCAGCTTCAATTCAGTTTTGAGAATGTCTATTTTTCCTAATTATATTCCAGGAGACTAGAGGTATTTTAAAACTTGGCTTGAGTAACCTGTGTGTTTGACTTTCTTTCCCTCCCTCCAATCTCTCTCTCTCTGTGTCTCTGTCTCTGTCTCTCTCTCTCGCTTCTTCTTTGAGGGACTTATAAAGACCTAAACATTTACAAAATTCATAATATAACTCATTAAAAAAACCATAAAGCTGCTCTAAACTAAGACCTGCTTAAAGTTATCTTACAGTTTTAAAATAGGATAATAGATCCTAAAGGGACAAATTGGAACTTAGCTATCAGGGCCAATAAGGTTTGCAGTTTTCACGATATTGTCACACGTGGATTACTGATTTAAAAAATCATAACAGCACAACACTTTTTATATGAAGCAACATTTAAAAATTTATAGTCTTACAGTAGTACTTATTTTGTAATTATGTGATGTTAGTAAAATAAGATTCTCTAATCACAGATGTAAAGTGCTTGGGACAGTTATTCCTGGATAGTGTTCTAGACAAAGAAAACATATTCTCAGCTTTATTTAAATCTTTTTCTGAGGAAAGAGCTTCAATTCTTTATGAATTATCACTAGTGATTCAGTTATCTATGGCTACATAAAAGCCACCCCGCAATATAGTGGCTCAGAACAGCAACATTATTATTTCTTATGATTGTATGACCTGTCTAGGAAGATCCTTTCCTGATTTCTCCTGGGTAAATGAGTGTGTCTGTATTCACTTGAAGGATGGTTGAGCTGGAAGGTCAGTCATGATTCTGGCAGCTAGTACTGAATGTCTCCTGAAACACTGAGCTCTCCATGTAGCTTTCCATATCCAATTCGGCTAGACTGACTTCCTTAAATGGCAGGGTTAGGGAAGTAGTCCAGGAAGGCAGAGGGAGAAGCCACAGTGCCTCTTGAGATTTAAGCTTTGGGACCTGAGCAAGATAATTTCTGCCATAATCTATTGTTCAAAGCAAGAATAAGTCCATTTCAATCCCAGGAGTGGGACAATAGACTCCATCCTTTGATGGATGGTGCTGCAAAATATCATGGTCATGCTTTTCAATCTGCCACAACTAGATTTCTGCTAAGCATAGTTCTTTTTAATATGGAACCAAAGCATCACCTATTCTAATTGTAAGAAGGATAACCTTTTCTATCTCCCAGATCATTGGAATTGACCACCTAATTAAGATATTTATCCCAAGAATTCTTTTGCTGAAAATAACCTAAGTATGCATCTCAGTTTAGTTTATTTTAATTGTTTTTTTTTTTTACTTAAATAGACAAATATGTTTTCAGTTTTGCAAGTCTAAATGTATTGTAGCACTCTCTCTTGGATGAGACTACTCCTTCTCCTCCTTCTCCTCTTTACTAAGATACTTAATTTCTATTATATGTCAGAGATTTGTCATGGAGAATTCACTAACAAATCTGGGATATCTTTACTATTATCTCAATTTCATAGGTGAAGAAACTTAGAAATATTAAGAAATATCTCCATTTTAGCATAAACTAGAAGAGTAGAGGTCTTTCTACCCTCCAGGTCCCTGTTTTACACTATAATACAATAATATACTGCCACATAATATACATTATTTTTTAATTGATTATTAGCCTCTAATTTCATCATCAATTCACTGTAAGGGCAAACTTTTTCTATGGTTGCTGCTCTTCTTTTTTTAGTATTTATTTAATATTTCTTGCTGCTACATAGGGAAATCATCATTCTCAATACAAACAGAGGCTAGTTTCAGAAAAGCTATCTCCACATGAGCAGGAATGTTTCCAGGGAAGTGGCTAAAAGGAGTACTTCTTGTAAGGGAGGCCTGAAAACCATACCAAGGATGAATGATCCCAACCTAAACGCCACAGAGACAGTAGGAGAGCAGAGTTGAAACCAGAGACAAAGAAGAAAGTCATGTCAAGAGTCAGATACCTAGAAAGACTGGAGAAAAGAAAAAAAAAAAAAACAGAAAGAGAACATTTTGAAGGAGAACTAGATAGCTAAGATGTGTCAAATCTTTATGGAAGCCAAAATCAAAGAAAGAAATTGTATCACAGCATTAAGTTGTAAGATGGGCCAGGGGCTTCTACAGAAACTAAAAGTTCTTTGAAATGAAGCACACTTCTCACTTACCAGTCTTAAATGGGGTTCCTGCCCACACACAAAAAGGAAAGAGCAATATGTATTGTTGTAAGAATGTTCCAGCCCCTCAAAGGTGGGTACTGGCAGGGAAAAATAAAAGAATTTTAAAAGGACAGAATACATGTATGTTTGAAAGAAAAACTTGGATAGTCTTGAGCCCTCAGGTAATTTTTAGGAAAGAACAGCAGCGCCTCCACATTGCAGGTCTTTTGAAGCAGATTTTGGCAATAAATACTGGCCTTATTGGACCATGAGTATAATCCAATATTGATGCTCCTTTATCCTAAGTAGGACCTTCTGGCTGACTAGTTTATGAGCTCTCAATAGAAACTAATGGCCCAGGAAATACATTTCTACCACTAGAAATCAAATAAAAGGCGTGCGCTTTTGATAAATGACTACATAAGCCCTGATATGAGGAATGTGTTCACCAGATATTGATTAATGTGATTTGATCATAGAAATCTTGTGCAGTTGGCTCAAGATGTGTGTCATACTTCACTAAGACAATTGGGACTGATCTGAGACTTTACCTTCCTACGTTTCTTATAAGGAGAAATGAAGAAAAGTGTAGGAGTTACGGTTATTCAGATCTGTTTAACATATGTTTGTTTTTAAATGGGGATTTGTTTTTTAATTGTCTTTAAATGGCATATTTAAGTTTCTTTAAACCATCCTTCAATATATATATTTATAAAATATGCTAGAAAAATGAATTGTCTTCATCATGCATTCAATTCTTAAATTTGTCTGAAAGGGCAATAATTGGGGAGCAAGCACATTTATGGCCGTTCCTTTGAAAATAATATGCAAGATTGTCTTTTCACTTTTAGTAAGATGTTTGTGATTACAGAAGTAGAGCACTGAAGCATTTCTAACCTAAGATTATTACCTCTTCAAATATATTACATAAAATACAGGAAGGTAACTCATATAGCTTGAACTTCTACCACTAGAATAGGGTACTGCCATTATCAGGTCAAACTATCACTGTTAGGCAAATAGGTTCAGAAAATTGCACTTCAGGCACAATCCCCAAAGAAGGTCACTACTATTGTACCACCTGAGGACTTTTCTTGCTTCTCTCTCCCTCCCAATTTCTCTCTTCCTCTGTGGTGGATTGAATTTTATAAACCAGCTGGACATGTTCTTCATCTTGGTCCTCATTCTGGTGGGTGTGGATCCACTGTGAATAAGATCTTTAGTTAAAGCGTGGCCCAGCTGAGTCAGATTGGGCTTTAATCCATATTACTGGAATCTTTTATAAGCAGAATGAGTCAGACAAAGAGAGAGAGAAGCTGCTGGAGAAGAAATTGGATGTCAATGGAACCAGGCAAAAAAGGAAAAGATACCACCATGTGCATTGCTTCATGATAGAAAAGTCAAGGAACCCTGAAACTATGAGCCAGTACATTTCTGTTGTTAAATCAACCCATTGTATGTTATTTGTTTTAGCAACCAAGAAACTAATATACTTCCTTTCATTGTCATTCTTCCTGTTTATTCCCTTAAGAAGGCTTTGTGATAAAGTGGTTTCTCTCTAGTCAGTGGTACTGTAGAATAATTTTGTATATGTTTAAATATTTTTCCATAAATTTCTTTATCAAGACTCCAAACCAAAGCCCTAGGGTGACTTCAGGGACACATAATTTCTGCTATTTTTCTAATGATTCCATCCTGTTTCTGTGAGGGAGGATGTTACAGTCCAGGGAAGGAACTTTGGCAGCAGCAAATTTGGGTATAGATTTCATTCTGTAATTCAGGAAGCATTCCGGGCTCCCACTTCACTGAGCGAAGGTTAACTCATTTCCATGCGCTCTGTGGAGTTTCAGAATGACACTTCAGGTGGCTCAGGTGAGCTCATCTAATACTATCTGGGCTGGTAATTCTTGTTCTTCAGTATAAAGAGCCTCCTCATCCAACCAAGAATGCACAATAAGGCATACAAAATGTATGCCCTGTTCCTTCCTCCTTTATCTAATCACACTAGGACTTCTTACATTTATATTAGAATAAAATATCTTAATCCATTTGAACACTTTAGCAGCAGATATATAACATAAATGTCTAAAGCTTAGGGACCAGTAAGTCCTTTCGCAAACTGGAGAGTATATGCATCAAATAAAGCACTCAAATCCTATGCTGCTTTTGTTTTATATTGCATTAGGAAAACCAAAAAATTAATTTACAATAAGATTTTGTCCATGTGTCAAGAATTAGAAACTCTTCTCATATGGGCTGTAAAGGATAACACTTTATTATCGTGAAGTTCGAAGATGAAAATTGCATATGAAGACAGAGAGCAAGAGGACAAACAAGAAGCAGAAGCAGAAGAAGAGGAGGAGAAGGAGGAGGAGGACAGGGAGGGAGGGAGGAAGTAAGGAGAAAAGAAAAAGAGCTGCTATAATGGGTCATTACATTTCCATTATTAGTGGGTGATGCTTCCTCTCATTACTCTAGTTTATCTGGGTGGTTCTAAACGACAGCACTATCCCTAATTGAATCTAAATTGAGAAATTGTTTCCATACTGTCAACCTTTCAAAGAACAAGGAAGCGCAACCCAATGCCTTTATCTACAGTAAACAAAACTTCCTGGTAATTTTTAAGTTAAGAAAAGATTTTAAAATCTAAAGAATCCTTTAGCATTAACCCTTTGAACAGAGTGTTTGTGGGAGAGGGAGGCGGGGATGGAACTCAATCAGAGATGAGCTTGAGCCCAGGGCTCTTACTAAGGAGTTCAGACTATCTTGTAGAAGGGGTCCCTCTTGCTGTGCTTACCACTTTGCTTCTTTCAGCGCTTAAAAGCATGGCATAGTGGGCAGTTCGTGATACTGTCACTATAATCTGAGAACCTAGGAGCCACCTAATCCCTGGGGGTAAATCCATTCAGATGCTTTCTATTTTTTGTTGAATCTGTTAAGAGTCTTTTCCTTAAAAAAAAAGATGTCTGCAGCAGAGCTGTATTTCACAGCTGGCTTATCGATTTTAGTGTGAAGTTCGTAAGGATACCTGCTCTATAAATGGTTATTGTATTCTATTATAAAAGGGTACCACTGGCTACACACATCTCACTTCCTTTCTCCCTTTCTTCCTTGCTGACTTTTTTTTCAACTCATTCTCAATTCTATCGACTAAGTCATGGAAGAAGGGTTAAATAATGACAGTCAGAAACACCAGTAATGCAAGGAACCAATAGCATGGGTGAGACAGATCAGGTGAAACTATGGGCCCCAGAAGCTTTTAATTAGACAGGAAGGGAAATCAGCTAGTGATTGAGATTTTTATCAATAAAGACTTAAAAATAGTTTCTAATTTATATTCATTAAATTCCTTTCATCCTTTCTCTAGTTATATTCTGCAACTTGTTCAACCTTAAGCAGTGGAGTTGAAAGCTAATTTACTCACCTACTATATCTAGGACTACAAAGAACCTTTAAAACCAGTATTGATACTGTGCAACTAAGGCACAATTCTTCTGTTGATTATTATTCTTTCTCTGTTATCCTCGGGGCATATATGCTTCATCAAGACAGCAGTCCCTATTTTTGCTTGGCTAATTTTTTGTCATGGTTAATATCCTTAAGCCTGGTCAGAAAGATAATTGACTATGCAGGTGTTGTCAATCTGCAGTCAAACGATTGAGTTATTTACCATTAGTTCTTGATGCATGAAGCATATCAAAGAGTGTTTTTAAAACATGGCTAAATTACTATGTCTATTTTTCCATCAAAAAGGGAAATGTTTTTCCCCCAAAATATAGCCTTTTGATATTCACAAAGCATTGCTCGATATGTACTGTTTCAAATAAGAAAATGATAGTATTGATAAAATTAGCGGGAAAAGGTATTCCTTATACACCTATACATTGTAGGAGATGAAAAAAAAAAGAGAGAAAGTTATAAGAAGAAAACATCATCTGAACCACATTACATTTATTGTTTACATTTCAATATCTATGATCTTGTCTATAAGGTATAATTCTCCTCATATATAAAGTAACTGAAACACAGAAGAAAAAAGGCAACCCAGAAATTTCAATGGCAGCAATTTAAACTGTACGCCAATATTGACGGGCAGAACCATCAAGACCACAGGCCCGGGGAAACTAATTTATGGGCCATCAGTGACTAACTAAGGAAACTACAACTAGATCTCAGGCTTCTGTCCCTTAATCCAATGATCTTTTTGTTCTACTTTTTAGCCTTTCTGCCCACAAGAGATTTACTGTAAAGTCAGATATTCACTGTGGCAGGTTGAACTATCTAACACAATTTAAGCATGACTTCAATCTTAATTTGCATTTCTGTGGGTGTGAACCCACTGTAAATAGAAATCTCTTGAAGAGAAGAAATTCTCACCTAGCCAGAAAATGCCACAGAAAACTGTGTAAGTCAGCAAAAACCTGAAAGACAAAGGTGAAGACATCGGTACGTAATGGGAAAGCCAGGGAAAACCAAGGAACTAAGGGATGGCCAGACAGCCAGAGCCCTGTGGACCATGGGGAAGCAAGCCTTCCAGCCTCTGAAACTATGAGTTGATGAATCCCCATTAAGCCAACCCATTGTTGGCCACAGAGGGCAATCACACACATGAGTTGAGATATTCTGATATAAATATGAAAAGTAATGTGAGTAAAATATATGGTATAATAAAATGTGAATATATAGCAGAGATAAAGAATTAGACTGTCAAAAGTTTCAGTACAGATATGAAAGCATTAGGAGTAACTTTTTAAGAGGGAGGAATAGCTTATGATTT
This sequence comes from Myrmecophaga tridactyla, assembly GCA_004026745.1. Taxonomy (NCBI): domain Eukaryota; kingdom Metazoa; phylum Chordata; class Mammalia; order Pilosa; family Myrmecophagidae; genus Myrmecophaga; species Myrmecophaga tridactyla. Next base: position 3,304 of record PVIY010046453.1, on the reverse strand, counting down.
AAAAACAGTTTACCAAATGGCCATGACTTGGTATTTATATTTTGGATATTAACTGATAAATTCACACCCAGATATACATGGCCATAACGTGCATAAATGTTGTATAATGTTGTACCATGTCTGTACTGTGTTGAGGCACATTGAGTAAGTGGATGAAGTGTGATATAATACAGGCGTGGCTTTGAAGATGCAAAACTGCCTTACAAGATTGAAGAATTAAGTAATATGTTAAACGGCATAATATATATGAAAATATTTTGTAAACAATGACACATGACACAAATCTCAGGTATTTATTTCATATCTTCTATAGATTGTATACATTAAAAAGTTATTATATAATTGTATTTTCTTATTATAAGATTTAATACATGTTCTTTGCATTATTACTATTATGAAAACTCTTTTTATGGATGAGGAACCTGAGGCTCAAAGAAGTAAAATAAGTTTGCAGAAGTCACATAGCTAGTAAGTGGTGAAGCTGTGACACAAATATTTGTATGTCTGACTCTAAGCTGTGCTTAAAATGTAATTGATAGCATATTTTAAACTCCTAGATATAGATTCCTTCTATCAAACTTTCTGAGTGCCATCAGATTCAGGGTTTATGGAATAGGTAATTGGACTAGTTTAATTTCTAAAAGGACTTTAAGACAGTAAATTAGGTAAACCAAAGTTTCCATTTAGAGAATTAGGTAATATTATATGTAAATGTGTTATTTGCAATATATGATTTGCATATGGATATTAGACAAAATGTCCATCATTAATACTGAAAGCAAATATCATAACTGGATGTTATGAACTAAAGGTATTCTGATTCAGTTTCCATAAGCATCACCTGAGTATTTTGCAATGTACTTATCTATTATTAAGTGTTATTCCTATTGGTTTGGAATTATTCCTATTGTTTTCAAATTGAAGTCTAAGGCCCAAAATATGAAGAAAATTGCCAATCACTAGGATAGACTCCTTCCTTCAAACTTTCTAAGAAATAGCAGAATCAGTGACAGCAAACTTGATGATCATCCATTGCAATGCTCTCCCTCAGCCTGTCTGAGCAAAAGTCTAGGGCAAGAGCATAAAAATCATGGTAGTCTTTGGCAATCCTTGTGGTGAGGGATCATTCCTTTTTCTTTCCTTTTGTGGAAGAGAGTAAAAATGTTTTTCTCCACCCTTTCCACATTGGAACAGTGAAAAATAGAAACCATTAAAGAAACCCAAACATTTTACAAATTATAAATTTGTATAAGAAAGGGAGTCTGAGATTCCATGCCTTTCTTGAAGATCTGCTTAGGTCATAAAATTGCTGAGCTGTTGGTATGGCCATTTGAGCTGGTCCAGTAAAAATTTAAGAGAGATAAAAAGAGAGAAATAATTTCAGCCATTGCTTAGTTTTCACTCCACTATTTACAAAAATGGAAGGGGATGTAAGTTTCCTGTGAATCAAGTTGACAAAGGAGAGAGTAGATGGATTTGAGTATTTTTCCCACCTTGCAGGCCTGAGTAAGAAGACTACTAACAGGCAAAAATTGCACAATGTGTACTTCCAGGATAAGCAGCTGAGAGAGGGGTAGAAGAAGTAGAGTTGAATCCGGTTTCATAAATCAGAGAAAATTACAGTTGTAAGACCCCACCAAAAGTTCAAAAAACTTACACATATCTAGGGCAATTGGTAGTCCATAGAGAGAATTTGTGAAATTAGCAAAATGTATACTTTCTGTATAGGTGCAGCCCAATGCTAGAGCATATGTCTTATTTGGCAGAGCCCTGGGCCTCAATCTCAACCCACCTGCTTATTTGGATGTCATACACAGGTCACAGCCTGTGTAGGTTCAGGTGGTGTCTTATGGATGCGCACTAAATATGTTGGCCAAAATGCAGGGGACCCAACAGAGAAAGGTAAACATTCATGATCATTTAAATAGTTACATGTTCCTCTTTCCTCTCCCTCTTCCTTGCATATCACGATATTCCTGGGGAAAGGAGAGGGTGGCAAATGCTATCTTGCTATCCTATACATTGTACTCCAAGCAATAAGAAGATAACAAGGAAGAAAATGTGAAGTAAATAAAAGTTGACCAGGAAATTACCGGATCTATCTAAGACATTGAGAAGGAAAAAATATCATATAAACCACACAATTTTTATGTTTTCCTTCTGATATTTCTCAATAAACTGGTTCCTCCATCATCATCTCCTCCTCTTCCTCCTCCTTCTCCTCTTCCTCCTCTTCCTTCTTATTCTTCGTTATTATACCACCATGCATAAGAGGAGATAAAACTCCAGATGAAATGACCAGGATGCAAATATAGGTTTAATACTAACTCCAAGTTTATTTATATAAATTACTCTTCAAATGGTCCATTCCTCCTCTGCCATGATTTGGCAGTAGAGATCAAGCCTTGTCAGAAAGACCTGACAACTCAACAAATTCTTTACTGCTCCTAAGATATTAGCCTGAAGGCTTTATGGAAATATGCATTTAAAATGCCTGTTTAATGTTTGCCCTCGGTTAAACATACTGAAATTCCTGTTGTAATGAACATCTATCTGCCACACTACTAAGATTTAGACACTCACAATTTTCAAGTAACAGAGTCTTAAGTTATAGAGTGCTGCCTCGTAACTGAAGAGTGCCAAATGGATTATAACCTGAGAGTATTAATTAACCCTTATGCATTGCACCAGAAAACCTTTGAACAAATAGAATGAATTGTCAGTACATCTAGAGAATATATTAGTCTTTGTTTCTAGATAATCATTGTTAATATTTGCAATATCTGCAAAATTATTCCTGCAATAATTTTCTTTTTTTCATTTGGAACACCAAACATCTGAAAGTCCTTCCCATATTGCAGGAATCCACCAGATTAAATGGTAGTGACTTTCTTATGGTAGAAGCTAAAATCTGCAAATTCTTTCTTTCCCAGTTTCCCCAGAAGCTGGAGTTTAGTTGTTCCACTGGTCAGATGGACCTGCCCTAGATGATGAATTTGGATACAATGACATAAAGAAGACAGAGTCGTGCAGAACGTGCTTTGCTGATAAGTCATGGAAGCTCTGCTAGCTGCCAGAACCAGTGGTAATATATCTTCTAGGAGCAGAGGACAGTCTCCAGTTTCAGGAGGATCAATGGCACAAGTTGCAGTGTCTGTATTCTATGGTCTGAGGCTCTAGTGTTTTCACTGGGTCAATTTTCTGCATGAGATTGGGCGCTGCCTCCAAGCTTGATATTTTATCCCTCATGCATAATTTTATGAGCTCTCTACATGCTTTACATTAATTCTTTTTTTTTTTTTTT
>PVIY010046452.1:0-18459 GCA_004026745.1 Myrmecophaga tridactyla | reverse complement strand
TCAAATGCCTTTTCTGCATCAATCGAGATGATCATGTGGTTTTTCTGCTTTGATTTGTTGATATGGTGTATTACATTAATTGATTTTCTTATGTTGAACCATCCTTGCATACCTGGGATTAATCCTACTTGGTCATGATGTATAATTCTTTTAATGTGTTGCTGGATTTGATTTGCTAGAATTTTGTTGAGGATTTTTGTATCTATATTCATTAGAGAGATTGGTCTGTAGTTTTCTTTTTTTGTAATATCTTTGTCTGGCTTTGGTATGAGAGTGATGTTGGCTTCATAGAATGAGTTAGATAGCTTTCCCTCCTCTTCAATTTTTTTGAAGAGTTTGAGTAGGATTGGTACTAATTCTTTCTGGAATGTTTGGTAGAATTCACTTGTGAAGCCATCTAGTCCTGGTCTTTTCTTTTTGAGGAGCAACTTAATGACTGATTCAATTTCTTCACTTGTGATTGGTTTGTTGAGGTCATCTATTTCTTCTCAAGTCAAAGTTGGTTGTCCATGCCCCTCTAGAAAGTTGCCCACCTCATCCACATTGTCGTATTTATTAGCTTAAGGTTGTTCACAGCATCCTGTCATCACCTCCCCCACTCCCGCGGACCTGACATCTCCTCCTCCACCTCTGATCTCATTCACCTGCATCCTCTTGCTTCTTCTTTTTGTCAATCTTACTAAGGGTCCATCAGTCCCACTGATTTTCTCATAGAACCAGCCTCTGGGTTTGATGATTTTCTTGATTGTTTTCATGTTCTCAAACTCATCCATTTCTCCCCTAATCTTCATTATTTTCTTCCTTCTGCTTGCCTCAGGGCTAGTCCACTGCTCCCTCTCTACTTCTTCAAAGTGGACAGTTATTCCTCGATCCTTTCCCTTCTTTCCCCTTTGATATAGGCATTTAGGGCAACAAATTTCCCTCTGAGCACTGCCTTTGCTGCATCCCATAAGCTTTGATATTTGTGTTTTCATTTTCATTTGCCTCGAGATATTTACTGATCTCTTCTGCAATTTTCCCCCTGACCCACTGGCTGCTCAAGAATGTGCTGCTGTTGAGCCCCCTCATATTTGTGAATTTTCTGGCACTCCAGCTATCATTGATTTCCAACTTCATTCCTTTATGATCTGAGAAAATGTTTTGTATGATTTCAATCTTTTAAAATTTATTGATACTTGCTTTGTGACCCAGCACATGGTCCATCCTTGAGAATGATCCATGAGCACCTAAGAAAAAGGTGTATCCTGCTTCTGTGGGGTGCAATGTTCTATAAATGTCTGCCAAGTTTAGCTCATTTATTGTATTATTCAAATTCTCTCTTTCTCCATTGATCCTCTGTCCAGATGTTCTGTCCATTGCTAAGAGTGTGGAATTGAAGTCTCCAGCTATTATGGCAGATGTGTCCATTTCTCTTTTCAGTGTTTGCCTCATGTATTTTGGAGCATTCTGGCTCAGTGCATAAATATTTATGATTGCTATGTCTTCTTGTTGAATTGTTCCTTTTATTAATACATAGTGTCCTTCTGTGTCTCTTTTAACTGTTTTGCATTTGAAGTCTAATTTGTTGGATATTAGTATAGCTACTCCTGCTCTTTTCTGATTGTTATTTGCATGAAATATCTTTAACCAACCTTTCACTTTCAACCTATGTTTATCTTTGGGTATAAGGTGTGTTTCTTGTAGACAGCATATAGATGGGTCCTGTTTTTAAATCCATTCTGCCAGTCTATATCTTGATTGGGGAGTGTAATCCATTATCATTTAGTGTTATTACTGTATGGGTAGTACTTTCTTCTACCATTTTGCCTTTTAGATTTTATATGTCAAATCTAATTTTTCTTCTTTTTACCTTTACTGATAGTCTTCCTTTCTACACTCTTCTCCACAACTCTCTATCCTGGCTTTTCATATTTGCCTCTAGTGCTCTCTTTAGTATTTCTTGCACAGCTGGTCTGTTTGTCACAAATTCTCTCAGTGTTTTTTTTGTCTGAAAATGTTTTAATTTCTCCCTCATTTTTGAAGGACAATTTTGCTGGATATAGAATTCTTGGTTGGCAGTTTTTCTCTTTTAGTAATTTAAATATATCATCCCACTGTCTTCTCACCTCCATGGTTTCTGCTGAGAAATCTACACATAGTCTTGTTGGGCTTCCCTTGTATGTGATGGATTGCTTTTCTCTTGCTGCTTTCAAGATTCTCTCTTTCTCTTTGACCTCTACATTCTGAATAGTAAGTGTCTTGGAGTATGTCTACGTGAATCTATTCTCTTTGGGGTACACTGCACTTCTTGGATATCTAATTTTAAGTCTTTCTTAAGAGTTGGGAAATTTTCAGTGATAATTTCCTCCATTAGTTTTTCTCTTCCTTTTCCCTTCTCTTCTCCTTCTGGGACACCCACAACACATATATTCATGCGCTTCATATTGTCATTCAAATATGAGTCCTTGCTCATATTTTTCCATTTTTTTCCCTATATTTTCTTTTGCTTGTTGGATTTCAGGTGTTCCATCCTCCAATTCACTAATCCTATCTTCTGCCTCTCGAAATCTACCATTGTAGGTTTCCATTGTTTTTTCCATCTCTTCTACTGTGCCTTTCATTCCCATAAGTTCTGTGATTTGTTTTTTCAGACTTTCAATTTCTTTTTTTTTTTGTTCCTTCCTTGCCTTCTTTATATCCTCCCTCAATTCATTGATTTGTTTTTTGATGAGGTTTTCCATGTCTGTTCGTACATTCTGAATTAATTTTTCAAATCCTGTATCTCATTTGAAGTGCTGGTTTGTTCCTTTGAGTGGGCCATATCTTCAATTTTCCTGGTGTGATTTGTTATTTTTTGCTTGCTTCTAGGCATTTGATTACCTTAATTAGTTTATTCTGGAGATTGTTTTCACTTCTTTTACCTAGGATTTTCTTGTTGGATGAATTTGTTCTCTGTCTGTTCTTTCACATTCAGTTCAGCTTTTTCTGGACCGCTAGCTTTGGTTTTGTTTAACAGAGAAGAATTTTTCAGTTCTTCTTTTTTTTTTTTTTGAAAAACAAAAAACAATTTTTCTTGTTTCTTGCTCTGCCTGTATGGTGCCTTCCCCCCACACACACACTTGGGAGGGTCTACTTAGGTATTATAGACCCCAGCCGGATTTTCCCAGACCAAACTGGCCTCCTGTCAGGAGGAAAGAGTCACCTGCGTCAGTTTTTCCCTTAGGGTGAGACCCAGCAGTTTGAAAGACTTTGCTGTGAAGTTTCTGGATTCTGTTTTTCTTATCCTGCCCAGTATGAGGCGCTTGTCTGCCTGCAGGTCCCACCAGCATAAGATGATGCAGTACCTTTAACTTTGGTGGACTCTCCCTGCTGGCGGCGTGGTGGAGACAGAGGAGAGATTGTAGGCTGGTTTTAATGGCTTCAAATTGCCAAAGCCTGGAGTCTGAATTCCTTAAGGGAGGGATTCCACCTGAGTTGGGCTTCACCCCTCCCCTAGGGAAGGCACAAGCTCCAGACAAGCCCTCAAACAAGCTTGTTTCTGCCTATGCCTGGGGCAGTTGCAGCTTGAGAAGTTCTGCTGCTGTATCCAAAGGCAGTCAAGACTTTGTAGAAACACAGCCACAAAAACCTCTATTTCTTTTTTTCCTTCTTTTTCTGTCAACCCTGCCCCATTGGCGCTGGGGCAATAATGAGTGACCTCCACTTTGACCAGGTTTACCTGAGCTGGGGGCCTATTTTTAGTTGTCAGAATTTGTTAATTAATTCCACAATTGCCCTTTGGTTGGGCTCAGCCCCTGCTTCTGGTAAAGTCCCTTTCCTTTCCCCTCTAGGAAGCAGCCTGTAGGGGAGGGGCACTGGCCGCTGCAGCTTGGGGAACTCACGGTTCTAGGGGGTCTCGCAGCCGGTCCAGCTGGTCCAGACTGGGGTACAGTGTGTGTCCAGTCACTGATGTGGCCCCAGGAACTGTTCTGTACTATTCCTGGTTATTTAGTAGCTGTTCTGGAGGACGAACTAAATCGCACACCTTGCTAAGCCGTCATCTTGGCACCTGCCCCTGACTGTATGATTTTGATTGTCCTGTCTTCTAGTTGCCTGTTTCTTTTTCTGCCTCTTCAAATCTACTGTTGTATGCTGCTAGTGTAGTTTTAATCTCCATTATTGTGCCTTTCATTCCCATAATTTCTGTTATGCTTCTTTTTTAAACTTTTGAATTCTTTTTATGCTCACATATCATCTTCTTAATATCTTTTAACTCTATATCCACCACTAGTTTATGTCTATCCTATTTCCTTCATCTCCTTGAATTAATTAGGAGATTTAATTGAACTTCTTTAATTACTTATTCCAAATTCTGTCTTCATTGAAGTTTTAATACGTTCCCTTCACTGAACCATATGTTCCTGTTTCTTAGTATGGTTGTAATTTTTTTTGCTGATGTCTTAGAATCTGATTATTTTGATGTGTTAATTCTGAAGGTCAGACCAAAACCCTTGCCTAGGGTTTTATTGTTGATTGACTTTGTGTTAAGGCTCTTTTTTGAAGCTTAGTCCAACTTATTCAGTATCGTTAGAGTGGCCTGTGCTTAACTGTTCAGATTTTCTCAGCTCTTCTGCATATTATTCTTGCATTGGACATGTGGTACAGTTTTTAACGTTGCCCTTTTTGCATGCAATTGTTTCACTCCAGGAGAAGGCTTCCTTTCCTATGTCCTTTCTCTGGAAATCTTGATCTGTTCTGTTTGTTTTTGTGTAGGATTTTCTCTCCAGCTCCTATGATTTGTTTAAATTCTTTCCCTACCTCAGTGACCCCTTTTCCTTACACTTTTCAGTTCTAGGACCTCTAATGTCTTACAGAACTTTAGTTTTTCCCCCTTTCATTTTAATATGAAAGTTTTCTATCTCTAGTTTCTTCCCCATTAGGGTATCCTATCCCAGGGATCCAGATGGGGGTCAATTCAGAAAGGTTTGTACTCTGTTTAAGTGGTACAGCAAACAGACTGGATTGAATGTGCGCATCTCCTGCCAACGTTTCTGCCATGGTCTCTCTTTCTTCTGGGGGCACTTTATATGTGGCATTCCTCAGCAAGGGTCCCACCCTGGGTCTCTGCAGACTTGGGTCCCTGTGTCTCGATATGCATGTGGTTCTAACTCGCTGCTGTGAGTGACTCCCTGGTCTGCATTTGCACCGGGAGGTGCCTGGGCCATGCTGCCTCTGTGCAACCCCCAGGTTGTATGGGACCAAGTGACAGGCAGGGGTCTGGGCTGTTGGATCTGGGACACACATTTCCTACTTGATTGTGGTGTTTTCTTTTTCTTCAATTCAGCATTTTTTGAAGTCCTCCAGTCTCTATCGTACTCCAGAGATCCAATCAAATGGGATTTGTCCTTTTATTACTTGATACTTTTCCATGGGATGTCTTATATTTCCACGTGGATTATGTCACTCTCCACACTTTTAATCATCACAATGATTTCTATTTTTGAGCAGCTACAAAAGGACTGATAGGAAGCACTTTACAGTTCTTATTCTCAACGACCACCCATTTTGTTGAGGAACACTAGGCTCACATAGGAGAAGTACTTTACAAAGATTATAAACTGAGAGGTGGAATTGGAACCCGGGTCTTTCTGATCCCACACCCATGACTACATAGGACCCTTTAAGGCAAGATCTCAGATACTCCAATGTGGATCTATTCTTATTTATTTCTTAGGTCTGCTTAATCAGGATCATCCTAATTATCCAGATGCCTTACAATTAACTTCTCACTGAGTAATCTATGACATAAAAAACACTGGAAGAACCCTGCAGTCACTTGAAGCTCTAGACTCCCACCCCACACTCTCAGCTGTGATAACTCTCTCCCTGAAAACCCACCCTCTAAACAGACCCTCCCCCTTTACTTAGCACCTTTGCTGTTTGGTCTAAGAGCAACGTCTTCTTCTTTTACCATTTCTATTATAATCCTGCACCCTCTTTGCCCCCTGGAATACAGGTGAGCAGGAAGTAGAAAGGACCTCCCTTGCAGATAAATGTGAAAGAGATGTGAGACTAGCTTTCTCACACCAAAAATTCCTTGTGGTCACCTCCTCCTTTTTACCCACTTACCTTCTTCCTCCCCAGACGTGGTTTAAGAATCATCGCAACAGATGGAAGAAGCAGCTGAAACAAACTCAGCCAACGGTTCCACAAGAAGCACCAACCCAGATGGCATCAGTGAAGGTGGAGAAGACCCTGTTCACCAAAACTGCTGCAGAAAGCCCCTTGCGTCCTGGGATTTTGGATGCCCATGGTCCTGATATACATGAGAACTCTGGAACTGAGCAACCTAAGGGGGCTGGTGCCTCCATTTGTAATTCGTCATGGGATTCTCAGCCTTATGCTCTCCAAGATGCATGTTTGGGGTGCTGTGCTCCTTCTGGGGCCTCCACTCCCTGGGACATAGACCAATTTGTGGAATGGTATGCCTTACCTGGGGAAGATGATCCCAGCGACTTTGATCAATATCTCTTCCCAAGGCAATCCCACTGAGAGGCGCTGCCTGGCATTGACCTTCATTGTGAGTCCTGACCTGTCCACGTTCCTGAGAATAATCGTGATCCAAAGCTGAATCAACAGAGAGAGACACTCCCAAAGACTTTTTTTTTTCTTTTGCAGGGTCGGGGGTTTTACATTTTTATTTCAAGAGCTTGGATAGCTTCAATATCCAGATCCTGGCAAAATCAGGACACAGGTAAAATACCTTTTGATACAATAAATTCCCAAAAGGTACCATAGAGTACAGTAAAATTAACACTTTCATTACAGGAAATGTATGACGTAAATAATATAAAATTAAAAGGTGACACTGGTTTCCTAAGATAACAGGTGACTCTTTACAGCCAGGGTCCACAGGTGCAGGCTGCAGAGTGGCAGGTGGAAACAGACCCTCCCACCTGGCTCTGGGGAACCTGGTACAATCAGCCTGTAGTGCCACTCTGGCCTCGGGGACACCACGTGCTACCTGAGACAACTAGAGCTCAGGAAATAGTAAACTGCAGAGTGATTTCCAGGGGGGAAATTTTAAAGAAGACGCATATGGGACAGTTTGTCAAGTTAAATTTGGCACGTAACTGTTTGTGTTCACTCGATATCCAAACAAAGTGTGTGGGGTTGGTATAGCCTGCGGTTATTCTGAAGGCCAGTGTCTCTAGCTCCTCCTATAATTTGTATTATCCTGACTGTACTCATAGGGGTTGCAGCCATAATAGCCACAGGGCAATTAGTTGGAGCCATCATAGGCAGGCCCATGGCCCTGCTGGTGGAACTGTGCGCCTGTGCCCGGTTCCAGCTCTGACTCTGACCTCTGCTCCCTCCCCGATTGTTTGAGCCCCTTGGTTGTGGTCCCCAGAACCATACAGCTGCCGCTGGACTTCTTTAGGCTGGGCCACCTTGATTTCACACTTGCTTCCACGGATGGGGTGGAACTTTTCCTCCAGACCTTTCCTCATGGGTTCCTCTTAAAGGTGGTGTCTTTTTTTTCTTTGAACACAGTTTTATTGAGATACATTCACACACCATACAAATTGTCCCAAGAATACAAACACCGGCTCAGAGCATCATCGCACAGTTGTGCAGACATCCCCATGATGAATTTTAGAACGTTTTCATTACTCCAGAAAAGAAAGAAAAATACAAAAGAAAATCCACATCCTCCCATACCCCTTACCCCACCTGCACCCCCGTTACTGCCACATCCTCCCATACCCCTTACCCCACCTGCACCCCCGTTACTGACCCATAGTACTGATGTGGCACATTTGTTCCTGGTGATGAACCTGTTACTGTTACTGCTAACTATAGTCCATGGTTTGCAGTAGGTACATTTCCCCCCATATTCCCCTGCATTATTAACTCCCTGTCATAGCATCATGCATTTGTTCTAGTTCATGAAAGAACTTTTGTATGTCTGTACAGTTAATCACAGCATTGTCCACCACAAGATTCAGTGTTATACATCCCCATGTTTTAGCCTTCAACTTTCCTTCCAGTGACACACATGGCTCTAAACTTCCCCTTTCCACCACGTCCATATTCCATTCAGTGCTGTTATTGTCACAACATCGTCGAAGCCCCGTCTTTGGTTGGATTTTGGATCCCTGGCCTCCACCTCTGCAAACTCACAGAGTATTCCCCGATCTTTTCCTCAATGGATTCGGGATTCAGACACACCCCACGAACATTTCCATCACAGGGAACTTTGCATGGCCTTTTTGGGGTCAATGACACCGCCATCCAGCCTGAGCTCCTTCTTTAGGACCCTCACACTGACTGCATCTTTGAAGAGAAAAAAATCCAAACTCTCTTGGCTGCCCAGTGTTTATTTATTTATTTTTATTTTTAAACCTAACAACATACAAGACGAACATTCTTACCATATGATCATTCCATTCTCAGTATATAATCAATGACTCACAACATCATCACATAGTTGTATATTCATCATTTCTTAGAACATTTGCATCAATTCAGAAAAAGAAATACAAAGAAAAAATCCTCATACATGCATACATACCCCTTACCCCTCCCTCTCATTGACTACTAGTATTTGCATCTACCCAATATATTTGCTTTTATTTTTCCTATTTTTCCTATACCCCTTACCACTCCCTTTCATTGATCACCAGCATTTCAATCTACTCAATTTATTTTAACATTTGTTCCCCCTATTATTTATTTTTAATCCATATTTTTTACTTATCTGTCCGCACCGTAGGTAAAAGGAGCATCAGACACACGATTTTCACAATCACACAGACACGTTGGGAAAGCTGTGTCAATATCCAATCATTTTCAAGAAACATGGCTACTGGAACACAGCTCGGCCGTCCAGTGTTGGGATGCATTTTTATTGCAGGGTCAGTCAACAAACGCCAAACTGCGTAAAATAGTCACTCAGGTCCTTTTCGTTGGTGTTCCAGCTCGGGCCACCAACCAACCTTCTTCCCGAATCCTCCTCGTTTCTTGCTTGGCGCCGTTCGGGTTCCGGGTGGGCAGGGCCGCGGCCCCCGTGCGGGTCCCGGGTGACCATTCGCCGTCGGGGGCGGCCGCGTTGCGGATGCCGCTGGGGCAGGCGCCCGGGCTCGGCTGTGCTCAGACTCGCGCCGCAGGGGCCTCACCTCCACCCGCCGCCGCGCGAACCGGCCGCCAGCAGCGGCGCTGCTGTTCCGCCGCGCTCCCAAAGACATTCACAAGGTCCACGCCAGTCTAAACAGAGCACAGATCAGGGATTCTTTTTTTTTTTTTCCTGTAGGGGGAAAAAAAAATCTCTCCACCTTTCCTTGTTGCCTGAATTGTGTCTTCACTTTGAGTGCTTCCTCACCCAAATTTATGAGCAAAAGACGGTCATAAAGTTGACTTTGGGGGAAATAGATTTTCTTGGTTCCAAGCTTGCCCCCAGTGGGCTTGGTTCCATTGAAACAACCCAACCAAAGTCAATGTGACTTAAAAATCCCTGCTTCCCACAAGCCATCTTTCAAAAACACTGAGGTTATCGTCAAGACGGGGTAGGCCAGGGCTTATAACACGGAATACACAACTCTGGTGCTATTGAAAAACTTCCGGAGGGGAGGGGAAGAATGAATATTCCAATACTTTTTAGGAAGCTGTTACGACATTGGTGTCAGAATTTGAGAAAAAAAAAATTAATTGGTTAAGCAATTTTAGGCACTAATTCTTTTTATTTGTGTGTGTGTGTGTCTAGAACCTAAATCTAGTCACTAATTCTTAATAAAAAGTAGAAAAGTAGATTTTGGAAATCTATTGGAAGGGTGCACAGGTTCAGTGGTAGAATGCCCGCCTTTCATGCTGGAGACCCGGATTCTATTCTCGGACCACGCACCTCCCCCCACCCCCAAAATAATCTATTGGAAATCAGTTCAGTGGAAGACCTAATAAAGTAAGTTGAGAAAATCTTCCAGAAACTGGAGTAAAAAGACAAAAGGAGTACAACAAACAAAGTCACTAAAAAGGTAATTTAGAATTAGATTAAGAAAATTCCAGGAACTCAGAGCAGATTTTAAAAGCAGAGAAAAGTATCAAAGAAACAGTGCAAGAACACTTCTAAAAAGTGAAGAAAGGACATGAGTATCTGACACAAATGAATAAATATTTAGACAAAGGTGTATTGTAAAATTCTGAAAGCCAAGAATAAATAAAAATATGAATAGTAAATTTGAAATGTTTTAATGGGCATATAATGACTTCTAAGGTAATCAGAGTATATTTGTCTTCTTAACAGCAGTGTCAGCTTAAAAGACCATCAAGTATGAACTCAAACATTCTGAAGAGATAGTCAACCATAAATTCAGTACTCAACAAATATATTTACCAAATGTAAGGGTAGAATAAAAATTTTTATATAATGCAAGGATTCTTAAAATTTACCTGCCACGTACTCTTTCTAAGGAAGCATTTATGGAGTGTGCCCTCAAAATAAGGATTTAATAAAGAAAAGAGGGAGAGAGAGAGAGAGAGAGAGATTTGGGAACAAGAGGAAACAAACTTGCAAAGGAGTAAAGAAATCCACAGGCTGAGGGCTGTGTATCAAATATTTCTAAAATATTTGACATTGATTGCATCTGTATAAAGTACAGATGAGTGCAGAAGGGTAGAGGAGGAAAAAATGTAGACATTTTTACATTTTTGCATACCTCAATAATGTCTGGCTTAATAGAAGATATCTGAAACTTCACAAATGCTTTTGCACTCAGTCTGTTACAACACCATACATTACCATACATTAGAGGTCAATCAGCTCAGACTGGAGAAGAAAATAAAAGCTTCCAAGTAAGGAGTCTCTGGGAAATGTAGATTTGATAGGATATCTGATTTTCCTGGGAAAATAGAATTGGGGGCTGTGGATAGATGCAATGAAGAATGTAGAAAAAGTAAAGGAAGATGTATTCTAAACAAATAATTAAGAGGGAGTTGGCTCTAAAACAACAGAAATTCATTGATAAAGTGATTCTCAAACTTTTTAGTCTCCAGAAGTTTTTATAGTCTTAGAAATTATTGAGGACTCCAAAGAGTTTTGGTTTATGTTGGTTAACTCTTTCAAGGTTTATCATGATAGAAATAGGAACTCAGAAAATCTTAAATATGTAGTTATTTATATAAAACTAAAAAATAAACCCTTTAAATGGAAACACAAACAATATATTGTATGAAAAAGTATACCTTCCCAAATGAAAAGTATAGTGAAAAGAGTGACGTTGTTTTACATGTCTGCAAATCTCATTAATAGAAGATACCTGAAATTTCACAAATGCTTTTGCATTCAGTCTGTTACGATACCATCCATTACACAGCTTATGGAAAATTCTACCACAAAAAGCCCTCAGAGTTATTAGTTTTTTTTTTTTAACATGGGCAGGCACGGGGAAATGAACCCAGGTCCTCTGGCACCGCAGGCAAGCATTCCTGCTTGCTGAGCCACCGTGGCCCCCCCTATTAGATAGTTTTGATAGCATAGCCCTCTTGAAAGGGCCTCAGGGGTCTTCGTGGGTTCTCAGTCAACACTTTGAAAAATGCTGTTGTAGAGTAATAGCTGACTTTAATGAACATATCATATGGTTATAACATAATCACTTTTTATACTGATAAAATCAAAATAGCCAAAACCTTATAATGGGAGGTAGTGGGGAGTGTGGTTGGAGCTCAGAGTTAGCTCATCACCAACAATAATAAAAGGTCAACAGATAATGTGTAAAATCAATAGTAGTAGAAGCATATTGCATAAAAACGAGGAAGTAAATATCAAAAGCATGACCTTACACATTTGAAAGTGCTTGTCTGTAGGTGAAAGTAAAGAAGGACGAAGAGTTACAGTAGAGCAGGAGATTGTCATACAATGAAATTCCATATAGCTGTTAAATGAACTTTTCCAGCAAGTACAGCAGGAAGAAATCTTGAAAAATTAATACTGCATCAAAGTCAAGTTGTAAATCAAGAAAATTGACCAATCAGCATCCAGGAAGAGGTGGGAAGAGGATGCTGGTAAACTGTAATAAATACTCATGAGTTCCACCCTCCCTGCAGCAGCTATGATCCCCGCCCAGACTTGTGGTGGGCAGCAGTGGGAACCACAGCTCATGCTGCTGGTGTCAGGGTGGGCTACAAAGACCTGACACCCCAAACTCAGGAGTGTGCAGTCTGATAGCTGATACCTACTTTTGATCAGTTACTTTGGATCACTGGAAGCTGTCTCTGAGGGTCGCTATTGTGCCACCCCCGCTCCCATCAGGCAAAGACAGGAGAAGAATCTTAAAGACCACACCCTTCCTCAAAACTACGGAAAACAGCTAAAGGGATGCATTAAATGAGCAAGTGCTGAATCAAGAAAATGCAGCTTCAAAAGCCACAAAAGAAGCTCCTGACACCCTTGCTGGCCACCCCCACCATAATGTGAGGTGGAACCAACTTGTGCTCTGACTGTGGATCCCTGGTCCTGTTCCAGAGGGAGCAGAGTGGGTCCTGCACGCATCTTTTTTTTTTTTAATTAATTTTTAAATTTTTTTGAAATATGAAAAAACACCAAACAAACGCAAACATTCTTAACTTTTGATCATTCCGTTCTACGTATATAACCACAATATCATCATATTGTTGCATATTCATCAACATGATCATTTCTTGGCACATTTGCATCTATTCAGAAAAAGAAATAAAAAGAAAACAGAAAAAAATTCATACATACCATACCCCTTACCCTTCCCTTTCATTGATCACTAGCATTTCAAACTAAATTTATTTTAACATTTGGTCCTCCATTATTTATTTTTATTCCATATGTTTTACTCATCTGTTGATAAGGTAGATAAAAAGAGCATCAGACACAAGGTTTTCACAATCACACAGTCACATTGTGAAAGCCATAGCATTGTACAATCATCTTCAAGAAACATGGCTACTGGAACACAGCTCTACATTTTCAGGCAGTTCCCTCCAGCCTCTCCATTACATCTTGAATAACAAGGTGATATCTATTTAATGCATAAGAATAACCACTAGAATAACCTCTCAACTCTGTTTGGAATCTCTCAGCCATTGAACTTTATTTTGTCTCATTTCACTCTTCCCCCACTTTTGGTCGAGAAGGTTTTCTTGATGCTCAGTCTCAGCTCATTGTAGGGTTTTTCTCAATCCCTTGATGCCGAGTCTCAGCTCATTCTAGGAGTTCTGTCCCACGTTGCCAGGAAGGTCCACATCCCTGGGAATCATGTCCCAGGTAGACAGGGGGAGGGCAGTGAGTTTGCTTGTTGTGTTGGCTGGAGAGAGAGGCCACATCTGAGCAACAAAAGAGGTTCTTTTGAGGGGTGACTCTTAGGCCTAATTTTAAGTAGGCTTGACCTATCCTTTGTGGGATTAAGTTTCATATGAACAACCCCCAAGATTGGGGGTCAGCCTATAGCTTTGGTTGTCTGTACTGCTTGTGAGAGTATCAAGAAAGAATTCAACTTAGGGAAGTTGAATTTTCCCCCTTTCTTACCATTCCGTGAAGGGGACTTTGCAAATAATTTTTTATTCACTGTTCAAATCACTCTGGGATTTATTGGGGCATCACTCTGGACAATCCAACAAAACCTCATGTCCTACTCAAGGTTCTATGTACTTATGGTGTTCAATTAAGCTGTCTACATAAGTTATATTAGGAAATGCACTAGTCAAAATATAAATTTTGTACCAAATAAACATTTTTTGCTTAAGTCTCACACATAAGTTGAAATTTTAAAATATTAATTGCCATCTATTTTCAGCACCCTTGTTCTTCCTCATGCAAAAACATTTTTAAAATTTGTACATTTAGTCACTATCATTATACACTCTAGGCATTCCTAGATTATACCATCTCAGTCTTTATCGCCTATCTTTCTTTCTGATTTCATTTGTGTCCCCAGCCTTCCTCCCTCTATCATTCTCACATTCAGCGTCATTCAGTGTTTTAACATAATTGTATTACAGTTAGGTAGTATTGTGCTGTCCATTTCTGAGTTTTCACTTCAGTCCTGTTGCACAATCTGTATCCCTTCAGCTCCAATTACCCAATATCTTACCCTATATCTACCTCCTGATGGTCTCTGTTACCAGTGAAATTCTCCAAGTTTATTCCCTAATGTCAGTTCATATCAGTGAGACCATACAGTATTTGTCCTCTTGTTTCTGGCTAATCTCACTCAGCCTAATGTCTTTAAGTCCATCCATATTGTTACATAATTCATAACTTTATTCTGTCTTACAGCTGCATTATATTCCATCATATGTATATACCACAGTTTGTTTAGCCACTCGTCTGTGGATGGACATTTTGGTTGTTTCCATCTCTTTGCAATTGTAAATAATGCTACTATAAACATTGGTGTGCAAATGTCCGTTTGTGTCCTTGCCCTCATGTCCTCTGAGTAGATACCTAGCAATGGTATTGCCAGGTCATATTGCAATTCTATATTTAGCTTTTTGAGGAACCGCCAAACTGCCTTTCACAGCGGTTGTACCATTTGACATTCCCACCAACAGTGGATAAGTATGCCTCTTTCTCCACAACCTATCCAGCACTTGTCGTTTTCTGTTTTATTGATAATGGCCATTCTGGTGGGTGTGAGATGATATCTCATTGTGGTTTTGATTTGCATTTCTCTAATAGCCAGGGAAGTGGAGCATCTCTTCATGTGCCTTTTGACCATTTGTATTTCCTCTTCTGAGAAGTGTCTGTTCTAGTCTTTTGCCCATTTTGTAATTGGGTTGGCTGCCTTTTTGTTGTTGAGTTGAACAATCTCTTTATAAATTCTGGATACTAGACCCTTATCTGATATATTGTTTCCAAATATTGTCTCCCATTGTGTAGGCTGTCTTTTTACTTTCTTGATGAAGTTCTTTGATGTGCAAAAGTGTTTAATTTTGAGGAGTTCCCATTTATTTATTTCTTTGTTCAATGCTTTTGCTTTGGGTGTAAGGCCTAGGAAACCACCTCCTAGTATAAGATTTATAAGATATCTCTCTACATTTTCTTCTAAAAGATTTATGGTCTTAGATCTAATGTTTAGGTCTTTGATCCATTTTGAGTTAGTTTTTATATAGAGTGTGAGATATGGGTCCTCTTTCATTCTTTTGCATATGGATATCCAGTTCTCTAGGCACCATTTATTAAAGAGACTGTTCTGTCCCAGGTGAGTTGGCTTGACTGTCTGATCAAAGATCAACTGTCCATAGATGAGAGATATAGGGGGTCTATATCTGAACACTCTATTCTATTCCATTGGTCAGTATATCTATCTTTATGCCAGTACCATGCCGTTTTGACCACTATAGCTTCATAATACGCCTGAAAGTCCGGTAGCATGAGACCTCCAACTTCATTCAATTCCCTGAGTCCCTGCTCATATTTTTCCATTCTTTTCCCTATATTTTCTTTTTCTTGTTGGATTTCAGATGTTCTGTCCTCCAGTTCACTAATCCTATCTTCTGCCTCTTGAAATCTCACATTGTAGGTTTCCGTTTTTTTTTTTCATCTCTTCTACTGTGCCTTTCATTCCCATAAGTTCTGTGACTTTCAATTTCTTCTTTTTTTCATTCCTTGCCTTCTTTATATCCTCCCTTAATTCACTGATTTGATTTTTGATGAGGTTTTCTGTGTCTGTTCGAACACTCTGAATTAATTGTTTCAACTCCTGTATCTCATTTGAATTGTTGGTTTGTTCTTTTGACTGGGCCATATCTTCCATTTTCCTAGTGTTATTTGTTATTTTTTGCTGGCGTCTAAGCATTTAATTACCTTAATTCGTTTATTCTGGATATTGCTTTCACATCTTTTACCTAGGGTTTTCTTGCTGCATGGATTTGTTGTCTGTTTGTTCTTTCACATTCAGTTCAGCTTTTTCTGGACCACTAGCTTAGGTTTTGTTTAACAGAGGATAATTTTTCAATTCTTGTTTCCTTGTTTCTTGCTCTGCCTGTATGGTGCCTCCCCCCCCCCACCTTAGGAGGGTCTACTTAGGTATTATAGACCCCAGCCAGATTTTCCCAGACCAAACTCGCCTCCTAGTAGGAGGAAAGAGTCACCTGCATCAGTTTTCCCTGAGAGTGAGACCCAGCAGGTTGAAAGACTTTCCTATGAAGTCTCTGGACTCTGTTTTTCTTATCCTGCCCAGTGTGTGGCACTTGTCTGCCTGCAGGTCCCACCAGCATAAGATGATGTGGTACCTTTAACTTTGGCAGACTCTCCCTGCTGGGGGTGTGGTGGAGACAGAGGAGAGGTTGTAGGCTGGTTTTAATGGCTTCAAATGACCAATCTCTGGACTCTGAATTCCTTGAGGAGGGGATTCCACTTGAGTTGGGCTTCACCCCTCCCCTGGGGAAGGCACAGGCTCCAGATAAGCTCTCAAACAAGCTTATTTCTGCCTATGCCTGGGGCAATTGCATCCTGAGAAGTCCTGCTGCTGTATCCAAAGGTAGTCAAGCCTTTGTAGAAACACAGCCACAAAAACCTGTTTCTTTTTTTTTCCTTTTTCCATCAGTCCTGCCCCCTTGGCACCTGGACAAAAATCAGCGACCTTCGCTTTGACCAGGTTCACCTGACTGGGGGCCTATTTTTAGTTGTCAGAATTTGTGAATTAATTCCACACTTGAAGCTTAGCCCCTGCTGCTGGTAAAGTCTCTTTCCTTTCCCCTCTGGGAAGCAGCCTGTGGGGGAGGGGCACCGGCTGATGCGGCTTGGGGGACTCATGGTTCTGGGGGGGCTCGCAGCCAGTCCAGCTGGTCCAGACTGTGGTACACTGTGTGTCCGGTCACTAATGTGGCCCCAGGAGCTGTTCTGTACTGTTTCTGGTTATTTAGTAACTGTTCTGGAGGACGAACTAAATCCCACACCTTCCTAAGCTTCCATCTTGGCACCAGGCCTCACATGCATCTTAGGATACAGCAGCAGGACTTCTCAGGATGCAATTGCCCCATCTTAGGATGCACGTATGTCAGGGCCAATCTATCAGGTGTAAGTTTGAGGGACTGAGCCAGGGAAATTGTCTCAGCCAGATTTTGTCATGAAGGCAGAGAAGTGACTTGCAGACAGCTGGGACAGTGTGATAAACATTTGAATTGGAACCACCTGTGATAAAGGACTACCTGTCTTAAGTCACACAGAGAGTACCCAGGAGGGGGTGAAAGCCTATTTCAAAAGGAGTAGAGGGGCATTACTTGAACCCTTGTAAACTATAAATAGGGGAATTCTTAAGGCCACGAGCAAACAGAAGCCTAGGAAAAGAAGCAGACTCTATGGCTCCATATAGGCTCGGATAAGGCAGACAGGACTGTGCTCTTCACATGTTCCTTATGCTGATGTTCTTGAAAGGAGAGCTAAGCTCTTAAGAAGACCACCAGCCAAAGCAAAGCCAACTTGCAGACTGTGAAATTGGCTTTTTGCTATGATTTGCTTTGATTAGCTCCTGGCATTCAAGAAAATCTGTCATAGCACTTCTTGGGTACAAACTTAAGGAACATACAGCTCAGGGACTAAGTCCCAGACTTAATACTTTAAATATTAAAATTTACAGTGGGCAATAAAAGATTATAAGACAAACAAACAGGAAATGGTGGCCTATCCAAAGTAAAAAGATAAAAATTTAGAAACCATCAATGAAAGGACCAGACTTTGGATTTACCAGAAAAAGATTTTTCAAAATATGATTCTCAATGTACTCAATCAAGGACGTAAAGGAAAACATGGTGAAAGATGAAAGAATATGGGGAAATCAGTGAACAACATGAGAATCTTTGAGATTCTCAATAGGAACTAAACAGAAATATTAGATTGAATAATACAATAACTGAAATGAAAAATTCCCTAGAGGGTTTCAGCAGCAGACTGGAGGTGGCAGAAGGAAGAATCAGTGATCTAGAAGATGATATAATTAAAATGATTTAGGCTAGGGAGTAAAAAGGGAAAAAAAATAAAAAGAACAGAGACAAAGAGATCTGTGGGACACCATCAAGCAAACCAATATATGTATTATAGGAGTCCCACAAAGAGAAAAGAGAGAAATAGGCAGAGGAATTTTTAAATAAATAATTGCAGAAAACTTCCCAAATTTAATGAAAGACATGAATATGCACATCCAAGAAAGTCAAAGAACCCTGAGCAGAAAAAACCCAGAGAGAACCACAGATGCATGATAATCAAATGATCCAATGCCAAGGACAGAGAGAGAGTTCTGAAAGATGCAAGAGAAAAGTAATGAGATATTTGAAGGGAATCCTGATAAGATTAAGTTTGGATGTATCATCAGAAACCTGGAGACAAGAAGGCAATGGGACAAAATATTTAAAATGTTAAAAGAAGCAATTGCCAACCAAGAATTTTATATATGGTGAGGACACAGAGAGAGATTAAGACCTTCCTAGATAAACAAAAGCTGAGGGAATTCATAACCACTTCACCTGACCTACAAGTGA
>PVIY010046451.1:0-18467 GCA_004026745.1 Myrmecophaga tridactyla | reverse complement strand
GAAGAGGGAAATGAGACAAAGTGTCAATGGCTGAGAGATTCCAAACAGAGTTGAGAGGTTATCCTGGAGGTTATTCTTATGCATCAAGTAGATATCATCTTGTTATTCAAGATGTAATGGAGAGGCTGGAGGGAACTGCCTGAAAATGTAGAGCTGTGTTCCAGTAGCCATGTTTCTTGAGGATGACTGAATAATGATAGAGCTTTCACAATATGACTGTGTGATTGTGAAAACCCTGTGTCTGATGCTCCTTTTATCTACCTTGTCAACAAAGGAGTAGAACATATGGAATAAAAATAAATAATAGGGGGAACAAATGCTAAAATAAATTTAGTTTGAAATGCTAGTGATCAATGAAAGCAAGGTGTAAGGGGTATGTTAGGTATAATTTTTTTTTCTTTCCTGTGTTCGTTTTATTTCTTTTTCTATTGTCTTTTTATTTCTTTTTCTGAATTAATGCAAATGTTCTAAGAAATGATGAATATGCAACTAAGTGATGATATTGTGAATTACTGATTATGTATGTTGTTTTATTTTGTTCCTTTATTCTTTTAATTAATAAATAAATTTAAAAAAAAAAAAAAAAGAGTCTCTTCAGCTGACTGACCTCAGCCAGAAAAGCTGGTCTTCAGAGAACAGCTTTAAGAACAAACTCAAGGGGAAAAAAATTACAGTGACTCGAAGTTCTTACTACTCTAATGGCCTCAGCATAATGACTAATACATGTTCCATATAATAATTTTGCTAGATAACAGCTTGAGTCAGCGTGTCTGGGACAGAATAGTCACTACAAATGCTCAGTACCATCAGGTTAATTACCTTATCTCAAATTTAAAGTAGGAAAAAATGGTTAACTAGATGGCAAACAAACACAAGGATATGAAGCATTTAGTAGTGTTAAAATGTTATCCTCAGACAACAGCACAAAACTGCTTCTCTGAAATGCTGTCTTCATTCTCTCTCCAGCTGGACTGCCAAAAAGATAAACCAAATATTGCAACAGAATCATGCTCCTGAATCTTGGAGAATATTTATGAAAGCAAATAAAGGTAAACAAATGAAGTCAATGGTAGAAAAACAATATGCAACCCACTTCCTTGCAGCCCAGGGCAAATCGGTTGCTTAAACAATAACAACAGAATCTAATCAGTAAACCTCTCAGCTGCCAAAATTATACAAGCAACTTGCCTATTTAAAATGTCACATTTCCCAACTGATATAAATATTTGCCTTCTGCTCACATTCCTGAAGTGTAATACAAATATAAGCCCAAACTAAAATTCACCTTGGCACAAACTATTTAACTTTTTTCAAGTGACCCAGCATGTGCATTATGAAAATTGTGAAGCCCTGGTGGTCTTTTCGGTAATTGGAATAGATGACTGAAGCCTGGGTTGCTTTTTAGCCTAGGCTTTTCACATTATTTTACATATGGGAAGGTCTTGACTAGCTCATTCAGTCTGCTGAGATGTTGTTCAGCCTCAATAACCTTTCATACACATAAGCAAGACCACCTGTTGCCTTATTTCTAAAACGCATCATCCTAATGAGACCTTTTAATTCAATTTTTAAAAATAAAGAAATAGATCTGGTAATTAAAAAAAACAACTTTTAAAAAACGTTCAAAGAAAACTGAAAATAATGGGAAAGGTTCATTAATAAGATTGATATAATAAAAATCAGAAAATGTTTTGCTTAAAGCTTGCTCATACAATCTTTTGACTATGTCAGTTTACATCAGTATACAGACTTTCTCATTATTGACAGGAAGTAAGAAATTTAAAACAGTGGGAAAATGTCCAACCTGCACTTCTGTGTTCTCCTATGAGATTAATTGTATAATGCAAATGTATTGCATGCAAACAAGAACCATTTGACTCCGTGTGCCATCTACCAATTGTCAATATCAGGACTGCCTGAGGGACTGGTTAAAAATGCAGATCATCAGATGCCACACAAGGCCTTCCGCATTAGCATCTCTCTAAGGACAGGACCCAGGAAGCTGCATTTTTAACAAGCACTCCCATCCCCACCTGTAACACTAAAAAACAGAGTGCTTACTTCCTGAATAGTCCTTAGCTCTCGCTTCTAATCTAATCAGAGACCCTTGAATTGTTCTTCAGTAGAAATTCAGAGCCCCCTAGGGTATTAAATAACGAACTCTTCCAGGGAGAATGTGATTCTTTGGGTCTCCTATCTCACTTGAACGAAATAAGTAACTAAAAAATCTGCAAAGTTTGCTGGTTAAAAGAGTGCTTGAAAAATGATCCCTTCAATGGAGTGGTGGGGATGTTTTGCATAGAATAAAAATGTTAATTGCTTCCAATTATAAAGGCCTCTCAAATTCAAGCAAAGAATCAGAGCAGAGGCTTACACAACCCATTTATAGATAGCCCTCATCCAAACCAATAACCCCCAGCCACTTTAATTTCTGTCTGATTATTAATAAGCCTGTCTCCCCCAACAGTAACGACCATAATTCATGTTTCTGACTCCTGAAGACTAAACAACACTTACGCCAACAATCAAACTGTAACTGAGAAATCAGGATTTAAGGGAAATTTTTGATTACTGAATCATTATATAGATATTTCTTTTTGCTTTCTGGTATATTGGAGTAGACAGAGGGAAATACCTGAAATCTCTAAATTGTAATCCAGCTGCCTTCAACTCTGATAATGATTGTATAAACTTTATCTTCTGCCCCTGGGATTGTAAACCTTGTGACTAACCTTCATTTGTATCCAGTTATCCAGTGAGTCTTGTAATCACTAAAGACAGCTCCTAATGGTTATAAATGAAGGGTCTTGGGTCAGCCCAGAACTAACCCACCCCAAGTCCAAAGTTATCTTAATAACTGAGACTGGATCTAACCAAAATGGGCCCGCCTGACATGCTCAGTAGGTTACACTTTTTAACCTACAAGTCACCTGTAACTCATTCTGCCATTTTCTTAGACACATCCTGTGACTAAGCATATAATCAATCTGCACATGCTCAATAATTAGATCACCTCTAATTACATGTCTGGAGCCACTCTGCTCATTATCCTATACCCTGCCCATCTCTCTCACTAATAAAACTGTCAGAATTACTGCAGTTCGGGGAGACAGATTTTGGACTGCTAGGCCACCTGCTCTCCTACTATGAACCTAATAATAAACTCTTTCAGTCTCTGAAACCCCAGGGTCTCAGGAATTGGTTATTGAGCACATCGGGCAAAAGAATCCATGGCCTCTGTTCAGTGATAAAACACTCATTAAAACTGCCCCTTCCCTAGCAGGTAAAACTGACTGTGAGATGTTCTTGCACATTAAATCAGCAATGAGAGTTTTCAAAACAACCCTAATTTTGAACACACTTTGGAGATCCTTTGAGCAATGAAAGATATCTGTGCTTATATAAAAACGTTGACCAGGAAAGGAAACAGGATTCTATATAAATATCAATGGACTAGCATTAAGGAGCTCCCCCAGTACAGCCCAGGCAGAAAAACAGCCCCAGAAGGAACAGTTATCATATGTTAATATTTATCAGAATATTAGGTATTTGGTTTTAAATATTTAACTTTTATAGAAGCATTTGGATTTTATTTATTTTGTATTCAATCCTGGTATTTCTATGATTTTTATGATCAACTGATAGTTTATATATCCCTTTAAAATAATCTCAATTTACAAAATTGTGCTTCTAGAAAATAGGGATTTGATTTTAAAATGGCTCTACTTGAAGCAAATATCCAAGAATCAATCATGTGCTAGGTTGGGAGAGGTTCACCTTTATTTCGTTTTGGTTTAAACCAATAGCTTTACAATTTTCAAGAGGCTATATATAGCCTGAATTGAGATGTGCTGTAAGTATAAAATACAAATCAGATATTTGAAAATTTAGTAAAAGAAAAAGAATCTAAAATAATTCATCAATAACTCTACACTGATTACATTTTGCATTTTGGAGATATACTGGGTTAAATACAATATCTCATTACATTTTATTTCACCTGTTTCTTTTTTACTTCTGTAATGCAGCCCAAGGTAATTTAATATTTCATGTCTGACTTGAATTATATTTCTACCGGACAGCATTGCTTCAGGCTAAGGATAGGTAATTTTTTTTCTTACAAAGGTCCAGATGGTAAATATTTTAGGCTTTGAGGGACAAACGGTCACTGCCCAATTAACTATTCAACTCTGCTCTTGTAGCTTGAGAGTAGCTATGGACAATTCATTATGAATGAGTGTGGTTGCATTCCAATAAAATTTTATTTAAGGACATTAAAAAAAGAGAGAGGAAGAAAAGAGGCTATATAACCTTTAAGCTGAAATTTTCAATATTAAAAAAAAAAATCACAATTCCAGTTTTCCCTATCTCAGGGGAGGCAGAGATAGGAATTGCTTAGAAAGAAGAAATTGTCCAGTATATGGGTGGTTCAGTGGTAAAGTGCCCACCTGCCATGCAGGAGACCCGGGTTCAGCTCCCAGCCTGTGCACCACCCACCCCACCACACCACACCCCCCCAAAACAGACAACTGTCTCAAACTTTATCTGTAGTTTCCAGAAAGGGGGCAAGCAGTATAGAAAGAAAAGTATAGAAAGCATACCGTGGCTCACATGCACCTTAATCTCTTCATCCATGTCCAAGTCTTCTAATTCTAGAAAATTGTTTACCTAGAAAAGGATCGACATCATTTTTATGCATATTA
Organism: Myrmecophaga tridactyla; assembly: GCA_004026745.1. NCBI lineage: Eukaryota > Metazoa > Chordata > Mammalia > Pilosa > Myrmecophagidae > Myrmecophaga > Myrmecophaga tridactyla. The sequence goes on along the minus strand of PVIY010046451.1, from coordinate 13,764 downwards.
AACTGAAAGGAAAAATGCAATTAAGAGTAAGTCCACTTTCACAACACTCCAGTGAGCAGATGAATCCACTTTTCTCATTAACTTCTGAGTCACAGTTAAAGGCCTTTGTGCTCACTGAGCTTTCTTTCTTACTGAAAGTAGCAGTAAATTTCGAAGTTGGCCTGGAATTTGTAAGCACTATATTAAGCTCTCCATACAAAAGAGGAAAAACAATTTGGGGTGTTTTTGAAAAGAGACTTTGTTCCAGAGTCTATCCCAGAATATATGTCACCACCATCATAGTACAAAACAGTCTTTCTGGGATTTGTTGTTGTTGTTGTTTACTTTTGTTCTCAAGCAAATAGTAATGGTGAGTACGGCCATTCTCATAACAGCATGCTTTCTTACAGTACACCGAAGAGCCAGAGAGAAGAAACTAAAGAAAGTAAGAGGCAGAGGTTCATTCAAAACAAAATCATGCTGGCCCAGGTAAATCACCAGAGAGGTGAGTAGGGCAAAAAAATCAAGTGCTCTCTCTTTTGAGCAATAAAACTGAAAATTACTTGAAAGGTAAAAAGCAGAGCACATGACCTTTACAGACACGATAGCAGAATTTCAGTAAAAATCTATTTCTCATGGAATGCTGCTTTTCACTGCAAGCTGACAATGAGACATTTTAGATTAACAAAATGGTAACATTTCAGATTGTCAGCTAATTCATCTCAGGTGAATATCAAAGAGCATAAATAAGAAAATGCTTTCACAATTGGTGTGAATGAGACCCAGTAGAGTGAAGGCAAAATGTCACAATGTCTTTTATGTTCATGACCTAAAATATGTGCATAATAAAATGCCTTCAAATTACAAATTTAGGTTTCATAATTGTAATTCAAAAGACAGGCTAGGTCTGTCTTTCCCCAACTCTACCTATGAGTCCACGGCTGTTACACAGGACTTAAAAATGGTCGCTTCCACTGTTTGTGAATATATAAATGCAGTTAATTCTTGGCACCAAAGTGACAGCAATACATTTATCTTCTATATGATGGTTTCAGTACTAAAATCTAAGAATCTTTACCAGGATAAAAAATTTAAAGCCCACAGAGCTGTACATAAACAGTGAACCCTAGTGTATGCTATGGACTATAGTTAATAGTATAATTATAATAATACTGTTTTATCAATTGTAACAAAGGTATCACGCTAAGGCAAAGTGTTAATAATACGGAAAAGTGGGCATTTTCTGCATGATTTTTCTGTAAACCTACAACTTCTCTATATTAAAAAAAAATTTGGAATCTGTTGTATTGTCATTTCTTTTAACTGGTATATGCTGAGGGGAACTTGAATTATGTTTCTCTATCAAAGCATCCTTTCTATCTGTTAAGCTTTGAGGAAAAAAGACCCAGAACCCAGTCAAGCAAGGATAGTTTAAGATACTAAAATACCAATTTTTAAAAAACGTATTTAAAATAAAACCTGGGGTGCACGGGTGGTTCAAGTTTCAATTCCTGGACCATACACCCAAAAAATAAATAAATAAATATAAAATCTGAATTCTCCACCTTTGTATGAAAAATGGCAAATGTCTTTTTTTATTTTTCCCCTCTTGGAAGAACATAGAATCATGAATTACCTTCACCTTTCCTGCTGGATTCAGATCACCTTGAACAAAGCTGCCAACCTTTTGGCCTTCATCTACCACTACCTGAAACGACAGTGGAGGCATATTGAAGGAAAAATGAAACAGCTAAAAATAAAGGAACTGATATCATAGCCCTTGAAATGACAAAACTCCTCTTCTGTTTTTGTTCGTTAGCGAAGTATGATGAACCAGATTCACTAAGTCATAGCAGTGATCAGGGAATGTGTTTAAGGAGGCCTGACTTTACTTCTGTCATACAGACTCATCCACAGTATAACCTAGAGTAGATTTCTTGACCACATTCCATCCCATCCTATCCTAACGAAACTCTGAAGGACAAATTCCCAAGTTATCAGTAAACAAATCCATTCAAAAATTCCTTGCCTCTCGCATACTGGTCAAAAGTTTAATATATAACATAATCCCAAAGGCCAATGATTACTAGAAGAGAGAGTATCCTTCAGGAAAAAAAACTATATCCCACTATTACCTCACTGTAAATAAGTTCGAGAAATAAAGAGTTACAGGCTTCTGTATAAACACACATTTCTAACACTGAGATATATGTTAATTTGTATAAAACCATAATACCACATGAAATTCTGTCCACAATATCACAGGGAAGATTTGTTGAGCTAGCAAATAGGAGCTCAAATGATTCAGAAAATAGAAATAGGTTTTGGTAAGTGTCATGGTCGGGTTCATGTGTCAACTTGGCCAAGTGGTGGAACCTGTTTGTCTGGCTGGGCAAGTGCTGGCCTGTCTGTTGTGATGAGGACATTTCATAGAATTAAATCATGACCACGTCAGCTGCATCCACAGCTGATTCCATTTGTAATCAGCCAAGGGGAGTGTCTTCTGCAATGAGTGATGCTTAATCTAATCACTGGAAGCCTTTTAAGGAGGATTCAGAAGAGACAGGCTCTCTTCCTGCTTCAGCCAGCAAGTCTCTCCTGTGGAGTTCGTCCAGACCCTCCATCGGAATCGTCAGCTTCACAGCCTGCCCTGCGGATTTGGACTCTGCGTTTCCACGGTCTCGTGAGACACTTTTATAAATATTATATTTGCAAGTGTTCCCACTGATTCTGTTTCTCTAGAAAACCCTAACTAATACATTCAAATGATTCAGAAAATAGAACAGGTTTTGGTAAGATATTCCTTGGTAATTAAAAACTACTAAAAAGAATGTGAATGGAGCCTATAAAGTCTTAAATTAAGGAGAGTACCCAACATTTAATGACAAAACCTTGGAGAAACCAGAATAACAGATTCTACTTGAAGACAGAAAGAGCTGAATCTAGAACAGACAAAAGAAAGGCAGTCCTATGTTACACCAAGGATTATAGAGGGTGCTTTTTTAACCCAAACACAAAATAAGCTAAAAGATATATTTTTTCAAGAAAAAAATTATAGATAGCAGATCCTTAAGAAGTTTTTAATGAAAATGGGATAACCAAATTTCTGTCAGAAAGCCTGCTACTGAAATCATGAAATGCAATGATGGTTTCCAGTAAAGTATTCCTAGGTACTAATTTCTCATAGAATTAGGAGTCTGAGTCACTGATCCAATAACAGTCCAGTGTTTCTTATGTTCTAATGTTTCTTTCTATATAATTCCATGAAGAATACTTTTTTCTTCCTCAGACCATTTCTATAAATGTGCTGTCATCTTACCTGTTCTCCTTCTGAACACTGGGATGAAGTATGAAGAAAAGTGGTTTTATTTCCAAGATGATGGTCATTTGGTTCATTTCTATGAGGAAATGTTACTGAGGTAAAGTTGTTTTCTGAAGAATAGGTTTCAAATGTTCCTCTTCTGGTCTCATTATCTGAAATGTGAAATGTTAAGTTACACAATATTAGGAAACACCCAGCACACCCCATCTGGTTTGTGTTATCGAAAACCATTCATCCAAAAAAAGAATACCTTTCAAAGAACTCTACAAACTATACCTGAAGTAGTAAGCACTCTTAACTTTATAAAGTTATATTTTAAGAAGTACAGAAAGATAAAACTATTTCATCCCACATTTAACAAATATTTGAGTGCCTACTACATACCAAGCACTGTTATTGGCCACTGTTACAAGGTCAATAAAGTACAGTATTTGCAAAACTCTTAGGCATTTTCAACAGAAAACTATTACCTATCCCATTTTCTTTCTAAACTTAAAACTGATTTTTTCCTTATATGGAATGTATGGATGATTTTAGAAAATCCATAAGAGATAAAAAAAAAAGAAAATTTGAAAATCATTCATTATCCCACAAGCTGGAAAAGCCACAATAAAATTTTTCAGTTGCTATCTTTCTTTTAAAATGGAGTCATACTGTATTGTATCTCAACTTGACACTTAACAATGTATCTTTCCATATTATTGATTATTTTTATTTTAATGTTATAGAGAATTCCATTATATAAGTAGAAAAATTTATTTAATCAACCCCTTATACTTCATTGTTTCTCCTAATGACAAATCATGCAGTAGGAGAATGATTAACCATGGCTATATTCTAAGGACATCGCTCTTACCTTCCCAGTCACTCTGATTAGGGTTTGCTACACATCTTCTAAACCCTAGCTTTGGTTGATTAATGCTACATTTTTTTAACCACAACCAATTCTTGCCTAAAAATGTCCTTTCTCAGCACTTCTGCAGCATTAAAAAAGGAAAGTAATTAAAACACTTCTTCCTTTTCCATAGAGGACATCTCTTTCCTTTGCCATTTCTACCACCTATGACTTTCAACTTCAGTTTCATTCCTCTCTGGGAAAATATGTAGAGAAGACGGGTTCATCAAATCTCACCATATCCTCTTCCTGGGAACAGCAAAAGATTATAGTTCCCAGCCTTTCTTGCAAATTAGGTTGAGACTTGAATTCAGGCCAGTGGACATAAGTAATAGATGCTACTTCAGGTCTGGCCACAAAATTCCCTACATAATCATCCATGGTCTCTCTGCTCCTTCCTTCCAGGGCAACCTTGGAGGCCATGTGTATAAGAGGGCAGTGTCACAAGATGAATGGATTTGGAATCCCTAAGTCACCAGTGTAAGAGCTGCAAGCAAGAAGAGTTGCACCATCCACATCAAAATGTTACCGGGGTAAGATATAAATTTCCATTGCTTGAGTCCCTGAGATTTTAGGGACTGTTTGTTAACACAGTACAGCCTATCCTTTCCTTACTAATATAAAATGTAATTCCTAAATCTCTCCTGTTACACTCCAGTAACTGGAAAAAAAAAAAAGCCCATTTGAGATTTAAGTGTTTGGCTTTCCAGTTTTCTAGTTATTGGTAAGAAAGAACAAAAACTTTATAAACGATGACTCCTAGTATTGTTTTCTTTTTATTTCACCAGACTAGAGATTTTCCAACTTTATGGAAAGGTTTTGTAAATGAAATCTTACACCAACCCCAATAAGAAATAGATAAAAGCTAAATTTTTTCACATGCTACACTCCCCATTTCTGACCACACGCCTCTGAAACTAACTGCACTAGGATGATCTCTGTTCCCCAAGGAGAAAAGATACAGCTACATTTCAAGGAAAGTCAGAATAGTGCAGTTATTTTGTGAATTTCCTTACAGAAGCTTGCTCCCCACCTATCTCTTTAGCCTCAAACTGCATCATTCAGTGCCCTCCCCTGGCTCTGAGGTCCATCTGCCTTGGGCTTCTCTCAATTCTTCCCACCACAGGCTATTTGCCTCTGTGTCTCTTCTTTCCGAACTGCTTCTAGATCTTCTCCCTGACAAGGTCAGTTCCCCATCTGTACAGTCTCACATGCCAATAAGTTCTCCTCCACAGCACTTATTACAGATATATACTTGTATAATTCCTAAATTAATGTCTTCACCCTCTAGAGACTATGAGCAATATGAAAGTAGGGACCACATCCTTTTCTCTGCATTATATATACTCAACATCTAATGCATATTGTCATCCAAATATTTGCATGTATGAAGATCGAAACTGGTATGAGTCCCCAGCCTTGACTGCTGGAGCTGGAAAGGATGGAAGACAGGTGAGTAGAGGTAATGGGAAAACCACCGAGGATACTGCTGGGGACTGGCATAATGATCAGTTAAGTCAGGAAGAAATGGCCTTACCCTCCCCAACGGCCTCCTATTTTACAGCCACAAAGATGTCCTGAGTCAGTCTTAGAGCAACAATAAACAGTGGAAGCAGGATGGAACATGTGATGGGTAGTTTTGTGTGTCAACCGAACTACACTATAGTATCCATTTACTCAGGTAACCATTCATCCGTGTGTTGCTGAGAAGGTATTTTGTGTGTGCCATTGGCATATATAATCAGCTGACTTTAAGTCAAGGAAAGTACCTGGGATGATCTGGGTGGGCCTCGACGGTCAGATAAAAGGCCGGAGGAGCAGAATTGAGGTTTCCGGGGGGAAGAATAAACTCTGCTTCAACAATACAGCATCAGCTCCGGCCCAAGGGTCTGCAGCCTGCCAGCCTACCCTGGAGATTTCAGACTAGCCAGCTAGTTCCTTAAGATGAAACCTGGCTTCATACAGAGCAAGATAAGCATGGAGGTGCTTGGAAGCATAAGTCGTCGTGTGAAGAACCGAAGGTTTCCTCAAATTTCATCCAGGTTAGATAGGAAGAGGATTACCTGTGGCCATCCCGCAGTGCACTATTTTAATAAGAGGTGAGAGGTGGAATAGTTTTTGCTCTCACTGTTTATTCTCTAAGTCTAGCACAACCTAAAACCAGTATTTACTGAGAAAATACTATACACCTAGCACTACACTACTGTAGGAGTCTATTGGCTTAAATACTTGGAAAGCATAATGATGTCTGGGAATAACAGATATTGCATAAGGATAAGCTCTATTCTCATAATCACTCATGTACTAAACTATTTCTGATAAAGCACCTAGGGTATTTGACAGGTATCCAGGGGAACCTCTTTCTAAAAAGAAAATAAAATACTATGAATTCCTAGCTTTTGATGCTGGTGTTAACTATTGTAGGTATAAAACCATCTATCACAGTTCTGCCTGGGGTCTCAAATGTAACATAATTTCTTGTCCACCCTTTTAAAATTCCCTCCTTCTACAAACATATAGCTTTCATTTTTAAATACCAGAAGATGTAGAAAATCACTTGTTCTCTCTCTATTTGGACCTACAATTTCAGGCTTTTTATTAACCCTGAATGTTAATTCCACAAGAAGGCACACCGAATCTAGCCAAAAACCCAGAAACGCTCCTTATAAAGTCTTTATCATTAAAAAAAAAAAAACAGCAAATAATAAATCTCTTGGCAGAATGAGATAGGAAAAATAGGTCTTTTTCAATGTGATAATATCAAAATGGCAGATGTTGGCACAGCCCAGAATCCAAAGTGGCCTAAAGCCTGATTAGAGAGCCAGATGCTGCTTCCCGGAGTTACCCCGGTAACAATGCAAATGTGCCGCCCTAGTGCTCCTCTATCTCCTGCTTCTGTTTTTCATCAGAATCCTTTTCTGCCCTTTCAGCTTATCCCTAACGTTTCTTGCTTTGAAATGAGTGTCAGATATAATGCACTCTAGAAATCTAACAGCAGTATCTTAGAGAACAAGTAGGTTATTGAGCCTTGAAAAAGTGTTTCTTTGGGCATCTGTGAGTCAAAATTTCAATATGGATGAAACAAAAGGTTTTTCCCTAAAGGTTTAAAAAGGTTTCATTATTGTGAAGCTATGGAATTTCAGTTTCCTTCTGAGATTAAACAGACACGGTTTCGGCAGATCACCAGGCCACAGCTGCAACCACAGTGTCCAATTTCAGGCCGAAGACAAAGGTCGCACTCCTTGAAAAGGATAAAACTATTGATTCTTTGATAAATTAGACACTAACCACATATTGATTATATATCTTCTAGATAAAAGTAATTACTTTCTGAGAACACAATTTTCAAAGAAACTTTTTTAAAATCCAAATTTATCCAGATGAAAGCCATAGTAACTTCAATGAGACTAGAGGAATTACCGCCCCCACAGTAGAGTTTTCACATTATCAACACAACCAACCCCAGAATCCACGACCAAATCCTGCCAGCAACCTGTGGGGGTCTGTTTTTCTACACGCTGGTCAATGGCAATATAAATCAAGAGCATGTTCTCAGTCACACAGAGATACTGAATATATTGCTAGAAGGAAAGGAAAATTCATGGGGGGAAAATTCCGTACAACACTGGGGAGTTGCAAAATGCTTTCTGCAAAGAGAATAGGGGAGACACAACCATGCTTATAACAAGGGTGGGTACTCTGAAAGCCAAGGGAGGATATTTACATTTTACTGTTAGCCTGGAGCAATATTTCTCTGGACAATAACATTTGCTCTTGATTTGTCCAGCCAAACTACTTCACTACCCTGCTTCTTGATCATATGCTCCTTGGTATCCGGCCTCCCCTGGAGCAACAGTCGTTAGGATTAAATAAGCAATTTAAAAACCAATCAGTCATAAATCAGAATAAATCCAAAGAAGCTAAATTCAGCAGACAAATGTTTTGTCTAAATTCCCTTTGCAGTATTCTGAATTCCAACTGTTTTATGTTCTTCATTTGAAAGAGCACAGGGAAGAGAGGATTACCTCAGCCTGGCCAGTCAGGAATAATTGTGCTTTCCCCAAGGCTGGATGGTAATTGACTCATTATTCACAGTCATAGCTCTCAACCTGCCAAGGCACCAATGCAGAACCCTGGCCTGGGAGAATGTGTGTCAAAAGCCAGAGATGAGAGACTCAATAACTGCAAGTTGAAATTTTGAAATGGCCAGCGTTTGGCACTTAGAGAAAAGGTGAAGAACGTAAAGTTGCTGAAAGTTGGGAGAAACGCTGAGTGATATTTGAGTTATACAGCTCATTTGATTAAAAAGTTATCTTCTAGGCATAAACTCCACACAGTGATATGATGGGTTAAGATCCAGTAACTGCCCTTATGGAGTTTACAAACTAGGAAGTGAACCCAGCACACAAACTGCCAAATTAAAAGATGATTATGGCAGGTGATGTAAGAGAGGTGCAAAGACAGAAAATGGTGAAATCACAGTCAGTTTGGGAAAATTACAAAAGGCTGCACAAAGAATGAGACATATGAGCTGGAGCTTGAAGATGGCTACAGTTTCAACAGGTGAGCACTGGGAAGAGGTTATTCCACAAAGGAAAAACTGTGATCAAAGTCCCCAGGTGGAAAAGCACCCGGCCTGAGAAAGAATTCCAGAATATTCCAGGGAGATTGGAGCACATGTTTAGTGATACATAGCGGGTAATACTTGGAGGCCTGGGGAAATGTGAGTACTTTGCTAGGGCCTGCAGAGTCCCAATCAGAGCTGTGCTCGATAAAGAAATGGATAGGATGGAGCAGAGTGGTTTAGATATTTGAGCCAGAAAGTACAGTAGAGCTGTTACAGTAATCCAGGTGAGAAGTATAGGCCATTTTGCTTTATTACGCTTCAAAACTACTGCGTTTTTGTACAAATTGAAGGTTTGTGGCAACCCTGGGTCAAGCAAGTCTACTGGTGCCATTTTTCCAACAGTATGTGCTCATTTCATGTCTCATTTCATGTTCAGAGACATGAAAAAAATATACTATTTTTTTAAGACATAATGCTATTGTATACTTAAGAGACTACAGTATCGCATAAACATAACTTTTATATGCATGGGGAAACAAAAATATTCATGACTTGCTTTACTGTGGTAGTCTGGAATCGCACCCGCAATGTCTCTGAGATGTGCTATAAATGGAGACTTGACTATGGGGGTGGCAGTGAAAATAAAAAAGATTTAAGGGGAAAAAAAAAAACCTCACAAAGTAAGTTCTTTTCATGTTTCTAAAACAGAAATGAACACACTATCTCCAAATGGTTATGCTTCCTCCCTGTAGATATCTAAGGGTATTCACTTCATCTTTCCACTGCAATCTGTACAATTCTTTTACAAATAATTTGGTGTGACCTAGATAACTTTTTTTTTAAATCATCTCTATGATGATGAAAGAAGATAATGTACCACATCTGTGAGTTATCAAGGGGTTACAGTTTGGTGCAAAGAGGCCTCATGGCACCCAATAAGATGAACTTACATTTCCAATTTAATCAAGGTGATGGGGGCCCAGAGGTAGAGCATATACAGGTAATTGAACATGGCTTCCTATGCATCCCAGAATCCTTAACAGGATGACAGATGCTGGCAACACTGTCTATACAAAGTAGGATCTTTTTGCATCCAAGAAGTTTCTTTCTTTTTGCACCACAGCCCTTTTCTACTTGAAACTTACAATTCTATGCATAAACAATTTATTTTCTTAACAGGAAATATTTACAGATAAGTAGAACCCTCCTAATTCTTAAGCCAAACCCAGAATCAGCAAGTCCACATCCTCATCCAGTGAAGAACCTGGGTAAGGAGTGAAGTATCTGTAAACAGTACCCTTGCCTCTCTATAGCTTTATTGAGGAGTAATTTACATAACATAAAATTCACTCATTTTAAGTGTACAGTTCAATGATTTTTAGTAAACATATTGAATTGTACAGCTACCATCACAATTAAATTTTAGATTATTTCCATAGCCCTAAAAAGGTCCCTGGTGCCCATCTGTAGTCCCTCTGCTTTCCCCAACCCCGAACTCAGGCAACCACTAATCGCTTTCTGTTGCTATAGATTTGCCTTTTCTGGAAATTCCATGTAAGGCAAACTATGTGATTTGTGGTCTTTTACATCTGGCCTCTTTCACTTAGCATAACTATTTTGAGGTTCATCCACATTGTATTACTGCCTCCCTCCTTTTTATTGTTAAATAATATTCCATTGTATGGATATACCACATTTTGCTTTCTCATCTACCAGTTGATGGATATTTGGATTGCTTCCACTTTTTGAAGTCCCTTGATTCCAAGGACTACCATCGCTACTCTAATTCAATGTGCCATGATGTGATGAAATCAAAACAAAGGATAACTGCAGTGAAGTCCCAGCTTCACTACAACAGAAAATGGAAGAAATACAGATACTCAGTTATATTCAGCCTTCTCTAAGTACACTCACAGCCAGAGAATAAGCCCTCTCTCTGTCACACAGCCTTATTTTCTTTTCTTCAAACTGATCTGAAATCATCTGAAAATATCTTGCTTAATTTTTCATTATCTCTTCCCACTGAAATGTAAGCCTAAGGAGAGCAGGGGCCTCTCTTTCAGGAACTTCCTTGTGGCTCCTGACACATGTTTAACAAGAGAAGCCAAGTGAATGAGTAAAGTAACTGAGAAGGACCTTAGATATCATCTACTACCACCCTTGTTTTAAAGATGAGGAAACTGAGACCCGACAAGGCTAAGTGACTGTTCCAAAGTCTCCCGGCTATCTAAGTAGGATGTGGGAAGCAGGCAATAGCATGAAGATGCTAAGGAACAGGGACGAGGATAGGCGATACAAACCCAAGAGTCAGTTCCTACCCAGTAGGTGTCTACCATGTGTCACATACTATAGGTGCAGGCCAGTCACTTCAGGGACACCAGTGTTTGGGTGTTTAGTCACCATCAAAAATTAGAGCAGTGTGAAAAGGCGAGAACAACCCCCAGACTGACCAAAGCCCGGGCACTGCTACATCCCCATGTCCACCAACAATGTCCCACCACTGTCGCCACCATGCCCAGGAAAAGGCTGAAGGGGATGCTAAAGGAGATAAAGCCAAGGCACAAGACGGGCCACAGAGAAGACCTGCAAGGTCATCTGCTAAACCTGCTCCTCCAAAGCCAGAACCCAAGCCTAAAAAGGCCCCTGTGAAGACGGGAGAAAAGGTACCCAAAGGGAAAAAGGGCAAAGCTGATACTTGCAAGGACGGGAATAACCCTGCAGAAAACAGAGATGGCAAAACAGACCAGGCACAGACAGCCAAAGGTGCTGGAGATGCCAAGTGAAAAAGTGTGTGCATTTTTTGGTAACTGTGTACTTCTGATGACTGTACAGTTTGAAATACTATTTTTTCAAGTTTTATAAAAATGCAGAATTTTGTTTTACTTTTTTTTTTTAATTATTTTGTTAGCACACAGAACACTTCATTGTTGTTTATTGGGGAAGGGGCAAATGTCACTAATAGAACGTCTCCAAAGCTGGATTAATATGGGAGAAAACACATTTCCCCCCAGTTTTAAGAGACTTCATCTTTACTTCCAGGATACCGGATTCCCTGACGTTGATACACATTAGCCACCTTGGCACAAAGGTGGTGTCATACGGAAAAACTAAAATTCATTTTTATGTCCTCATGTCCTCTCTTCCTTCTCAGCATTCAGCATAGACTTGAATCCCTGTAATGTGTTGGGGCCTGGCCCCCAAAACTACCAGTATGTCAGGCTATCTGGACTTTCCACTGATGCTCCTGAGATGGCACCATGCAAAAGAAGGAGTGAGTCCCTGTTTAGATTGTGGCTCTCCAAATTGTTAATTCTGCCATTTTCATTTCATTTCCTGAAAGTCAGGGTCAGCATGTGAAAAACTGTCAAACATGCTAAATGTGAAATGTCAACCCTCACTCTAAACTTGCCCTGTTCAGAGCATCAAATGAAGACTTCACTTGGTCTTATAGTAGCTTTCTGATTTTGGTAGTCCATTGAAGAAGGGGGTTTGAAAGTTGCTGTATACTGTTAATGACTGTAGCCCATGTGCTGCCTGAAATAGCATGATTACTTATGAAAAGCATTTTTAATAAAGCTGGATATAGTTTGGCTTGGAAAAAAAAATCAAGGGTAAATATTTATTCTTCATCCTCAGGGACAAGTAAATTAAGACTGGAACACAAACTGACACTTGGCCCTTTGACCAGCAAGTTATTCACTATGTGCTTAACACATTATTCTAGGCTGGAAGACTGGAAGAGGAGTTAAACTTATAATACATGGCCTTTACCTGTAAGAAATATATATACTATTTCCTTAAATGTTTTAATTACTCAAAGGCTTGAAATTTTACATATCTTTCAGCCAGCATCTCCACATCTAAAAATTTATCCAAAAGAAAGAATTAAACACATGGACAAAGATTTCACTACAAATCTAAAAATATCTAGTCTATTCCCTTGAAATTTTTTTACTTAATCAAGGCCTTAAAATTTTGTATATCTTTGAACCAGCATTTCCATGTCTAGATATTTATCCAGAGGCCATTAATAAGAAGGATGCAAAGATGTAGCTACAAAAAAAAAAAAAGGTCAGGGTCCTTACAAGGGCCTGGCCTGCCCCCGTCTCTGTTTCTGTCACCCTTGTTCATGTCACTTGGCATTTACTTTGTGAATGAGGATATGCAATGTAGCATCATTAATAAAAGCCAAAAATTGAAAATAACTTAAATGGCCAAAAAAAGAGACTGGTTAAATAAATTATGGCATATTCACATAATACTATGCAGTCATTAAAAATACTGTTAAATAATACATTTATTAACATGAGATGTTTACAGTCTAAAGTTATTTGAAAAAGAAGTTATGAAAAGAGTATATATACATATATGATCACATTTTAGAAAATAATTATAAATGTGCTGAATATATAAATGAATGCAATATTAGGTTGAGCCCTACTATAGTTCAGTTGCAATAAATATAAATAGGTAAATACATATGTGTGTGTGTGTGTGTATATATATATATATATATATATATATATATAATTCTTTTTTTCTTTTTTTTGGCATAGGCAGGCTCCAGGAATCGAACCCGGGTCTCCAGCATGGCAGGTGAGAATTCTGTCCCTGAGCCACTGTTGAACTGCCCAAAACGATTTAATCTTAATAGTCTATGAGATAAATATATGTGTGTGTATATAAACTATTTAATCTTAATTGTCTATGAGATAGAAGTTATTAGATCCATTTTATAGATGATAAAACTGAAGTTTAGAGATTTGAAATAATGTGTCCAAGATCATATAGTTAGGAAGTAGCAGAGCTCGCATTCAAATCCTGGCAGTCTTCAAAGCTCTATGCTCTTAACATATATAGATGTAATTACGTATACAGAAAAAGTGAAGAAGAATGTATCCACCCCAGATTTATCTCTAAGATATAAGGTTACGATTTTATTCGTTAGTATTAGGTTTGCCTCCATGCAACAGACACCTGAAATAACAATAGCATAAACAC
>PVIY010046450.1:0-18474 GCA_004026745.1 Myrmecophaga tridactyla | reverse complement strand
TGTGAAGCAAGGATCATGTCATTTTCTCCCCTTCACATGAAAGGAAACTGAGGCCCAGAGAAGGCAAAATCCCTGGCTAATAAATGACTGGGCCTAGATTCAATTCCATATCTTGCTTGTGTCCAAAGCCCCAGCCATTCCACTCTGCCGCTCTTCCCTGAATATCCAGAAGAACACACACGGCTCAAGACCAAGAAAGGAAGAAACACGAAAGAAGAGGCTTTTCTCACTGGACTTCAAGGTGCCCCTTTTTTTCAGGGTGGGAGAGATGCTGGATCATTTCAACAGACCGCAAATACAGAGGGCTCAGCTCTCCATCAGCCCCAGGTTTAGAGTCAGAGGAGAACAGCATCGCAAAGAAGGCTGCAGTTGACGGAAAAAGCAGTCCTGTAATTTGTCCAGATGCCTTCCAGGGGAGAAAGCCTTATGGAACTGAGAAAACATACAGGGAAAACAGAGTGGAGCTTGTCTCCATCCCTACCGAGTTCCTCCCTCAGTACAACACTCTCCGTAGGTGTTTCCCACCCATAAGGCTAAAAAACTTGGTTTTATAATGTAAATCTTCAGGAGCCCAGAGAGGAAAAGGGAAGGAGAAGGACACTGGCACTTTAACACAACAGGATACATTTTAATATGCTTTCTTCAAATTTTCAATAAAGGGTTAGGGAAACTGAAGTTATTTTACGTTATTAAGTGCCTTACCTTTCAGAGCCCCGCTGACTGAACATAAAAGCACCAAAAATACAGAAACATTTCCACTTGCCTCCCTTCATTTTGACCTTCAGAATGACCTACCTACAATATGGAAAACAGGGGCTTTCCTCCACCATCTGAAATCAGGGTTATCAGTCTTTATTCTTCGAAGTAGACCAGCACAAGGGCCCCCGTGTTCTCTCTGAGAGAATGGGGGTTCTCCCTGGGAGCAGGGGTAGATTGAAAGCTTCCATGTCAGGGGAGGCCACCCTGTTCCAAGGGACGTGTGGGGTGCAGGGGAGGGCGAGATGGGAGAGGGAAACCAAGTCTGCACACTTGACACACTCCCTTACTTCATCAATGGACAATCAGATAGCATGCTGCAATCTGAAAACATTATGCACCGCAAATGTAATTAAGAAATTTAAACCAGCATGAATATGTAATGTACACACTGATTTACAGAAACCTTTTTTTGTCCGACAGGCTGGTGCCGACTTTAATTTGGAAGAGATCCATTTTCATATAAAGGTAACCAACAGTGACAGGAAATGGGAAGCCAAAATCATTTATCTTCTATGAACTTAAAAAAAAAAAATCAGTTAATTGCTTTTCCAGGAAGCTGTTTTGTGGAATCACAATGCTTCATCTCTCTACTCTTGTTTGTGGTATAAATGGAGATTTTTATATGCACATTATATAAAAATGCTCTGATTCATCAATGCATCTTAAACTATCTAATTACTTATTTCAACAAATACAATTCTGATCAACTGAAAACAGGTATCCTGTTCTTGTTGATAGATTATCAACCACTACACAAACTCTTAATTTATTTAAAGTATATTAATTGATATTCAAATGGCACTGCCTCTTTCCTTATTGACTAAGCTATGAGGCTCAGTCCCTGGTTTCCTTCACTTTCCCCACTTTTCAAATGCATCCTATTCCCAGTCATCAGATCTCCCTGCAACTGCAGTTTCACATCACTGTTATTTATTACATTAATAGGAAACAGAAACTAAAATGTACATGTTTTGGTATACCACTGCTAAAGCCATAACTTGCCAAACAAACCAATTTCATAGCCACAAGACATATACTTTCTTTCAAGCCAATGCATATTAGTCTTTTTCAAAGTTGTACTCTAGTTTTGCTTTGCCCATATCATCTAGTGTATAAATGTGTATTTTTAAATCATACCAAGTTTTAGACTAATAAAAAGAATTGTTTTTCAAATCTAAAATGATCATTTTAATAATAAAATGTATTATTATTTCACAAGCCAGAGGCAGATGTACCGTGATGCTAATGATTACTTAAGTTTTAGGGCCTTTGATGTGGAGGGGTTTTCCCAGGCCCCAGGAGAAGCCCTGGAGATGTGGTATTATCGGTAAACATGTCTGTAAAAACTGCATGCGTACAAAGAGGGTCCTCAAGATCACGTAAACTTTTCATCCCATGAACCCAACATCTGCCTCTCTAGGTTAACAATCCCCAATGTCCAGTTTCTGAATGGCATTTTATGGGCAAAACATTAATTTGTAAACAAAAACAATATACTGCGATTGGAAGTAAGATTTAGTGTACCCAGTCCTGGAATGTTCCAGAATGCTCACTCTGGCCATCTGTTAACCCTTTGTATCTCACCTTTCCATGGCACCGCAGGGGAAACTGAGGGACCCAGAATACAAGACACCGGCCACAACAACGAAAATATGCTTTTCATTAAACACAAATTGGGGCTGGGAAAAACCAGCCAAGAGGCAGGTGTATAGGTTAAAGGAATCCCCTCCAGGTCTCTAACTTCTACATCCGATTGCACTGAATTTTTCTACACTAATTACCTATTACTGAAGACTAAGGAGTTACAGCAAATAATTTGCCACGGCAGCAGATAGGGTGCAGATGTTGTAAAGGGAAGAACGAGGAATTTATGAAGTATAAAATCAGGCAAAAGAGACTCACAGATTCTCAATTTTTAAAAATAACTTAGAAAAATGTTCTACTACAAGAATGATGAAAGTGATGGAATTTTTCTAGGACTAGAAGGCCAATTTTAAATTTAGTTTGGACTTTAAGTGAGAGAAACTGCAAATGAAAACCTAAGGGCTGGAGCCTTAATTTATTCAATTCATGTAAATTTCTTGGAGGCAGAGAGCATGTCTTAGAATTTTTTAAACTTTCTCCCATCAAATTGTATCTAGTAATCAATCTGGTTTCCTTATGAGGATTGTATCTACACAATACTGTTTAGCGATCCCCAACCTCCACCCCCATCTTTATATCATTTTTACCTAGCGTGTCTTTTTAACCCATCAGAGTTGTCACAGTGCCAGAAAACCCATTTCTCCAGCTAACATCCTGAAAAAGCGTGGTCAAAGAATGCGAGTTCCCTTCAGGTCATTTTCTCCGTAAATTTCCCTAAAAACACATTCCCCATCTCACTGGAAACTGATGCCAGCACTAGGGAGGAGGCCATTTTCATATAGGTGGAATCTATATAAAAATATCTATTTAAGCATTAATATTTTTAAAATTTGTGCCATATTAAATTGTGCAATCCCTTCAAAAATAAAAACAAGTATTCCCTCAATCGTAAAATCTGATTGGGTGATAAAATTCTTCAGCTTCTATTTTATGACTGTGGATTTTACAGAAATGACCTATAAATATGGAGCAATGTACCTGCAAAGGGTATTCTTAATCTCCTCTTGGCCCTCTGTTCAAAAATATCACGAGTCTGAAGGATGAGAAGAGTAGTTTACAGACACCACCCGGCTGCTACTTGGCAAGGACTCATTTTCTTATTGTGACAATGCATGGATTAAACAGATGAGTGCTAGAGTCAAATTACAACAATCTTTCATTAAATGGACAGCTTTTTGCTAATATAAGGTTCACATTTGCACTTTCCCTCAAATCCACCAATTACGACTTTATCCCATGAACAACATCCATTCTTACCTCTTTTCTATCAATGTTGGACTGCCCTCTTTGAAGTGTAGGAAAGCCAGGAAGAAAGCAGGCTGAGGGGTCCACTACCACCACACATGAGGGAATGAAACACTTCCTGTATAAAGGCTCTACTTTCTTAGTTTGACTCCAACTCTTTCATGCATTTCCTTCCTTCCGTAATTACTAAACACTAATACAGTATTTCAATAACAATCTAGAATCCTCAAAGGGTAGCATGAAAAATGTCCAGGTCATTTAATGAAATCCCCAAAAGTCTAATGAAAACCATAGTTATCTGCATAAGGCTATTCTATTCTGGTTATCAAAAATATTAATCCTTTCCTCTACCCAGAATTTTGTGAACTCACTTGTCTCCAAACTAAATAAGCTAATCAATGATCAGCTAATACATTCGGGGTTTCTTTGGCAGGCAAAAATCATTTTAACAAGGAATCAACTGGGATTGAAATTATAAAGGGACTCTTGGAGGTTGAAAGAGTTAGTTGCCATTGTTTAAAGATAAGCCATACTTTTTATGAAAGTACAGGTCATTTGATGACAATAACAAAAATCAAAAAGCTTGATGAAATTCAGTATCGTAAGGCAGGAACCTATTTGTATTTCCTACAAACTTTTAAAGACATAAATGCTTGTAGAAATTTAACATGATAGTTTGCCTCTATTAATTCCTAAAACACAATTACTGTAATCCACCACAGATTAATAATCAAAAAGAGGTTATTGGTATACCTGACACTCGTTTCCTCATTAGAATCTGTAAACAGCTGAGAGGATAAAAAAGATGTTCTATTTTAGGATAAGGAGTTAATCTCCCAATTGGCCTATGGTGGTTTCTGAGATGATAGACCTTTTAAATATTTAAGCTTAGACTTGTCAGAAACCCAACAAGAAATGTCAAATCCTTTGTTTCATTTGATTACTAAATCAAATTAGGCTACAAAGAATATTTCTGGCCGCAATGTTACTCAGTCTTTAAAGAAGACCATGTCAAAAAGAAAAAAGAACTAAAACAGTTCCTACACACAATGTTCTAAAACTCATGCTTTATTTTAGTTAGTTTACCATATCACAACAACAAAAAAAAATGTGAGCAGTCATATTTATTCTTCACGTGCTTTTAACAACTATAGACAATTTGGAACACAGTGTTAGATGTGCTTCTCTAAAACTAAACTTCATTTTCAATTCCGATTTACTGTTCAAGTGATGAGGCCTCTTTGCCTTCTCCGTGATTATATGCTTGCTTGTTTAGATCTTATGAGAAATAAGTCTATAGTATACATTGTCTAATGCAAGGAATAAATACTTACGATACAATCAAAATGCAGGCCAGATGGATTCAAGTAAAGATTCCATTCTCTTCATACAACCCATACCACTTTCATCAGATTTGGAGGGTTCAAGTAAGAATTCTGATTAACACCACCAAACCTGGACCTTAAATATTATAACATGGAAAGGACCTACTGGTATCGATTGGAATAGTCACCATGTTCAATATTGAATCATTTAAACAATTACCTTAAAAGTTGTTGTGAGCTTTACCTCGTGAAGCTTTTCTAGAACCATCTCAAAATTGACAAAAATGCTAAGAGTTCCTGAAATTTTTTACATAAAAATTAACCTCTTTACATATTAAGACTTACAGCCTTTCAAGTATTAATAGAATATAACAATATTACATGATATAATGATGTATTTCAGCCAACACTGGCTTGTTCATACAAAAAATGCCTTGGATATACTGAAGATTTTCCTGCCCCAATTAACACATATATACAGATAGGCACTTACAACTCCATTAATTGATACTTAAATTTTTTTACTATAATGCATTTGAGTTTAAGAAATCATTATTTATGTCTGCCCTCCCCCTTTAGTACTGCTGCAATTGCTACAAATCCAACCACATTAAGGATTCACATCCTTGAAAAAAGAAATATGGAAACTGAATTTATCCCTGCAAGCAGCCATGTGTAACTAGTTGCATGCAAATGGTATTGAGCAAAGACTCACCTCCCCTTGTTTGGGGATGCTGAACTTGGAAAGCTTGGCCTTGGCTCTGGCCGAGTCTGGCTTGGTGGTCGGGACTCCCCTGTAAGACGTACAGTGCACACCGGTTTCTGTAGATGACTTAAGCTTGGGAGACTCATCGGGAGCCTGATCTTGACCGTCCATCGGCCGCACATAGGCAGTTGGTTTCTGCTGGACCAGGCTGGGTTTGGAAGCCAGGGATGGAGGAAAGTTCTGAACACAGTGTCCACTGCTGCTGTGTTTGGCTGACATAGCAGGCGGCCTTTCCTGGGTCTGCAGGCCCACCTCTACATTGCATACTTGTTTGGTCCGTGGCTGTTGTCTGCCAACACCATCTCCAAGCAAGGTCCTCAGAGAGCCTTGTTGTGCTGAGTTGGAAGAAGAAGAAGAAGGAGATGAGGATGAGGGGCTTGACACACGGGGGTTAGGTTTTCTATTACTGTCCTTTGAGTTAGCAGATTTGTGCAAATCAAGCAATCCGTGCCCATGCTTACTTGCTCTCTGCTGGCCTTCAGGTGGTGCGTGCCCGGCCTTCTGCCAGCCCATAGTGCCTCTCTTACCCTGTGGCACGGGGACAGCTGCCGGGGTGGAAGACACAGCGCTACACACAGATGAGGGCTGGAGCTGGGCTCTTGGATCTGCAACAAAATGCTCATCAATCTTGTTCACGGGAGTCTGAGGAACCCCAGGTTTGGGGACGCCCACCAGATGACTCTGGTTGGATCTATCGGTTAAAAAGTCTTTCATTTCATCATAATTGCCTAAAGTATTCTGGATCCGGTTGGAGAGCTCATCCCCCTTGTTAGTCTGGAGAAAGAAAAACAAAACACCACACAATTATTGCATACAACAGAAACTCCTGAAATAATGGACTGGTGCCCTTACTGAGCACAGAAGTAGGGCTGCCACGTTCAAAAGGAGAACTGAGAGATGAAATAAAAATCCTCACCGTCTCCAAGACACGTGTCAGCACTCTACATCTCACCAGAACTGGAGAGCTGTAACACGTAGGGCACATAAAAAGGGAATCTATCTTTGGTATCACGTTACAGGTGAAATGGATTGCCTGGAAATCAGAAAATTTACTATTGGAATTTCACAAAATTGTCTCGATTAAATCTTTCCATGATTGAATTTCCTTTTCCGTGGAGTTCCACTGGAAGCTTTTCTTGAGAGTTCAGATTTGACTTATCATTGTTCTGTTTCTAACTATATATTATTCTCATGAGAAACCAAGAGTGACAGGCAAGAGAAGGCAGGGTGACGCTTAAAAAGAAACACAGAGGCTAAGTGTGCAAGAAACTACCACCTTGAGCAATCCATAGCTCCAAGATGCCCAAGATATTGATGAAATCTAGGATGAAATTAGTTTTCAAAGACAGATTATATTTCTGGCATTTGATATAAATGAGGAAATTTATTTTTCTGTTAGCTGTATTAGGTAACCTGTTCCTAGAATGATCCCAGCATGACAGATATGTTAGCTAACCTCTAACAGCGTTTATTTCCTAAGAGCTTAGAAATCAAAGCAATTCTTTAATTAACGCAAACATGAAGCTTCTATTGAGAAAAATCATCATAAGCAGATCTCAGCCCTCAATATTGACAAAACTAAGATTCTACTGAGAGAGTAGCCAGTAAAGGCATGTGAACTAGATGTCAGGATTTGAGGTTGGGGGGGATGATTCTATACCTAGGACTGGGCCATTGTCCTTGGACTGAGCAGGCAGAAACCTAACTGCACTCTGGCTGGTCAAATCTTCTAGCCGAGACTGGTGTCACACAAGGTTGGAGGTACGCGTGGTGGGCACCAATAAGCCAATGCAAACATCTACCTTGTAAGGTTCACTGAAGAGGGAGTAACTCGAGTTAAAAGCGCCGTCATCCTGCTGGGCTTCTTGATTTCTTCTTTCGCGTTCTTTCCTCCGTAACACATTTCTATCGGGTTCATAGACACTGTATCGGGAGAAGGAAAAGAGAATAACCACACACACACACAACATTAAAGGGTAAAGCCCAATCCAACATTCATCTAAGTGCAGAGGTCTGGTTCATGGACAAATGGCGATGATACAAGAACATGAATCAGATTAAAGATAGTCTAATCAGATGGGTTGAGTGTGAGTGCCTGATAATTACATTCTTTTGGGGGGAAAAAATCCTTAGGACAAGTTCTAACCTCTACTTGACTTCCCTGCCTAATATGTGAAAGAGGAAATACCTAGGAAATGTGACAGGAGAAGACTGAAAGTAATCTTAAAGCAGACGGTAATTACAGCGATGTGTAAATAGAAATTATGAGCAGATTTCCTCTTATGACATAGCCTCTGAATGTTATATGGGAATATTCCTGTTTTTTTTCTTTTTTTTCAAGGCAGGGCTGTGTTTCTGTAGTGATTCTTTCATTAACTAGCTCCCTAAAGAGCTGTTAAAACTCCATGCTGCAGTGGTTTTCACAATTATGAGCCTTCTTCTGATCTCTGTTAATCAGTCAAGTTGTCAACGTACCACTGAATCAATTCTTCCTTCTGATATATTTGACACGATCACTCCTCCTAACTATGAAAAATGTGCCAGGAGGAAGGGGAGCAGGCAAGGCAGAGAGAGAACAGAGAGTGAATTATATTGTGTCATCAAGGAACTGGGTCTTTTGTTGAAGAAAATTAATATCTATTCTCCAAAAATACAATTATGAAGTGATCAGACACCAGAAGACTGGAAGGACTAAGGAAGAAATGAGGTATTACTACCCTCTAATGAGGAGAAAATAATGGGCCTAATTCAACTAATGATAAGGAAGCGAACTCCTTACTAAAGGAAGGAAATATAGCTGTGCTACAACCACTAGATAAAGAAATCTGCTCTCCGTGTAGACAACAGAACTACCCTATCAACCCAGTCGGAAAGAGCTGGCAGATCCCTCAAGGTGAGCACCGTATCGTTTTCCTAGAAGAGCATCTACCTCCAAAGACCTTGTCCACATTTTGCTTTGAGCTTCCACTTGGCCTACGGGGCAGATGCCTGAGCAGGGAGTTGGAATCACCCACGTGCGGTTCTCCCCCAACCAGCCGTGGGACGAAGGAAACACCATGCCATCTCTCTACCTAACCCAGGGCCTCCATTGATAAAACAGTTTAAACATGAAGGTAATACATAAAGGGGATTTTGAACAGTTTTAGGTGCCATAAAATCCAATGTCTTGCTATTAAAACATTAATAATAAAAAGATCTGTGGGTTCAAAGATGCCTATGAAAATGATTTTTTTTTTTAGCCAAATAATTATCTTTAATAAAAGGAACACTCCCTGTGTCATCTAGCTGTGGAGGACACAAACAAAATAATCATAAAATAAATACTGCTTCTCCTCCTGGCTCTGCCCCTTTGGTCAGAATATACTTTAAGTTAGCTGTTTAAGGGCTATGCTGAACCTGCTTCTGGCAAGGCTGCTTCTGTATCTAAGGCATTTCATTTAAATTTAAGATTAGGGAATGTTAAAATGCCCAGAACGTGTAACCTATTAGCATTTTAATTCATCCTTAGTACAATACTCAAAGTTATTAGACTTGGAAGTCCAACCATGACCTTCATCGAAAGGCAGGCTGTGGCCTCCAGAATCTTTTCCCACCTGAGACACCAGAGGTCTGGCATTGACCTCCCTCAGCGTGGCATAAGGGAGGCACGAGGTTGAAATGATGCCCAGTTCACAGAACCAGGCTTCTCGCACAAAGGACAGGGTATGACTGTCCTGCCATGCTTATGGGCATGCGTAATGTGAAACCCCAACTTTCATGAACATTCCATGGATTTAAAATGGAAACTGCCCTGAGGACACACAATACATGCTACGGAGAGAGGGATATGAAATGGGCTTTCCAAGAGGAGGGCCTGGTCTTACTAGGATGAACCTGTATGTGCGAACTTTCAGACCAATATCGGCATTTGCAGTGCAAAAAAAAAAAAAAGCTTGTCTTGCGTGCATGGAGCCTCTTTCCCTCTCCAGTCCCTGAGGTCGCCTGTGGAGCACCCGTCGCAGTGGACGTTACACACAGAGACCTCCACACACATGCTTGCCGCCATCAGCCAGCACAAGCCAACCAAACAGACAAGAGGGATGTGATGCAGGAAATAGCCTTGGGGACAGATGGAGCAGGCAGGGAGTCATTCAGGGTAACTTCTGGGCTTCTACGAACACCCCCAAACCTGAAATAATACCTCCTGCATCTGCTGGCTGATGACTGAAATTCCACAACTAGAGGGTCATTCCTCTGGTTTAAGATGTCTTCACCCCTGTAAGAAATGCAAACACCACAAGAAGGGAAAACACTTTGAACCTGTATCAGCCTTCTGGATCTTAGAGTGAATGAGTTTGTCAGCATGTTTCCCAAAGCCTAAGAGGGGAAGGCACATGGACACTTGGGTCCAAGCCCTTGAAAAAGGAGTATAGTGACAAAGCAATTGTATAAATGCTACCTATTCTGCAATGTGGCTTAGATGCTTAAGGCAAAAGCAGCAGTCAGGCAAAATCGATTAGGCTGAGATCAAGCTCATTGCAATTCCAGGGCCAAGGAGTCTGGATCACTGTATAATTGGAAGACCTTGGAGCTAAGGGGGAAGCTGTTCCTCTTTAAGGAAACCCGCCTCATTCGCCAACCCTTTACACTGGACGATGACCAAAAGCATTCCAAGATGCAGACCACTTGAAGATAAAGTTCTCTAATTTCTGGCTGAATAACCAATCTATGGTTTCTAGGACTTATAAGGAATTCGCACCCACAGGACCACTTACATATAATCTATAAATTAAAATGTGTTAGCCATCTTTTACGGACCATCATCAAAATGCTCATGCATGCAGTATACCTCCATACCAGAAGCTGAAACCAAAATGATCTGCGATGACAATCATTTCCCCTTCTTCAGAGCAGAGCAAAGGAAACCCCAAAAGAGAGGCAATACTTCTCTAATGCCTTTCCCTTGGGCATCTCTACTGCCCTTCCTTAAGGAGCCCACTCACTCCTTCTCCCTAACCACAACCGCACCCCCCATTGTCATTTCAGTCCTCGGGGGCTAAAATGGCACCTGCTCAAGGCAAACGCCATTACAAGAGAAAGTCTGAGTATGCCATCCCCCAAGTCTTCCTAAGCCTCTGAACTTTTACCTCTTCTACGAACACTGAATGTTTTAACTCATAGACAATACTTTCTCTACAGCGAATCCACCATTCCACTAATGACAAGTGAAATTCGTGCAGCCACTCACAAGTCCAGAGTGCCTTTCACTTGATCTTTCACCATTAAAACTGGATCCTGTTTCCCCTGCATGCCTTTCAGGAAATGCAAGGACCATGCCATTGGCTTTAGAAGCAAACCCTGAGAGCCTGAAAGTCAGGTCAGCTTCCCTGGGGATGACCATCTCAAGTGTTAAAGAATTCTGATTCCTAGCAGGCAGTCTTATCCATTAAACTCAGAGAGAATCATATGCTACCAGCTATACTTCTTTATTTCCAACATATGGTAAAATCTCTATCGGTGGTTCAGTTGTTCCTTATTTTCATGAAAATTATAAGAATCACATTCCTCAAATGTATGTCACCAAATGTATTTATTTTGCATGAAAGTGGAGGCAGCCAACTGCTACAATATTATTTATTGCAGATGCGTAACATTCCCAGAAAATGAACTTTTTTAATCAACTCCCTTTAAAAGGCTTATTTATTTTCTCTTAGAATAACAAAAACAGGAAATGAAAAATGTAATAAAATAATTTCTTGACATTTCTTTTATTTGTTTTTACTCTGTACTCTGAGGTATCTTCGAGGGCTCAGGCCAAAGCAAATTATGGTAGTTATGTAAAAATAGATGGCCAAATATGAAATTATCACCATATCCAAAATTAACTGACTCTTGATCCTACAGTAACAGCATGAAAGTAAATACCAGCAATACCTATGAGCCTGATAATACCTGCCTGCCGCTGAGTTCAAAGCACTTCACCTAAATGACCCTTATTTAGCCTACACCCATTGGAAAAAGATAATGATGGCAAATATTAATTAATTACTAAGCTAATTTTTTTTCAAGATCAAGGAAATTAGGATAATACTTTAATTGTCATGAAGATGTCTTGAAGCAGACATCACATAGAAGAAATGGCAAAGTTCAAAGTACTTGACTCATCTCTCTCCAAAGAACAGGAGTTATACATGAGCCAAAGAGGAGGCCACACTCTCTAAAAGCCTTATGTCTACAAGCTCAGTGTTAACAAATAGCGAACAGGAGCCTCCCAGAAGCAAAATAGGACAAACGAAACAAAGGAACGCTATTTCCCATTCAGCGAAAACTACAAGGAGAATTATGGAATAAAAGCTTAGCTGTTTTAAGTGTGTATACCCCCAAAACAGAAAAAAACAAAAATCGTTTTTTTTCTACAACACACACAAACACAGACACAAAGCACATCCACGTAATACAGAATTGTGGAAATGAGGACGGAAGAGTGAATAAAGAAACTGCAGATTATAAAGCATGGGCCAGTGGTATACCCCTTTCATCAAACCCTGCCCGGCCATCAGCTTGCTCCAGTCCTTCCTCGAGCATCCCTGCCAGAGGAAGAGGTGCTGGAGCTGGGCAGCCCGCCCCTCCAGCTGGGCCCGGCCTTCATAGCAGACCTGACTGCCCCACAGGCACCACTCACATCCTCCTGCACTGATCCGTGAGCTGAAACCTTGTTCTAAACAAACTCCACTTCCCACAGAGGAGTCGTTCAGCCACGGGTATTACGTAGCCGATTGCACTCCCCCACTAGAATCATCAAAGTATTTTATTAAAAAAAATTATCCTAATGTGGTGGTTGGAGCTATGTACCCCAAAAGAACATCTATTAAATCTATTCCTGTGAGTGTGAACTCTTGTAAACAGGACTTTGGGATTACTTGGGTAAGGTGTGGCCCAGCTGAATCACGACGGGTTTTAATGCTATCACTGAAGGCCTTACACAGAAGGTCGCAGAGAGAGAAAATTGCAAGCAGCAGCCAGATGCTGAAGTCACAGGACCAAGGAGCCAGGAGGATCCGCCATGTGCATGGCCACACGATGGAGAAGCCAAGGACCTGAGACCACTGGCAGCCAGCCCCAGAACGCAGTTGTCTGCGAGAAAAGGTCACCCTGGTGACACCTTGATTTTAGACTTCTCCTAGCCTCAAATCCATGAGTCAATACATTCCTGTTGTTTACACCACCCCATGGCATGGTATTGCTTTAGCAATGAGGAAGCTAAAACACCTAACTACTGGTGAGCCTCCAGGGTGGGGGTCCAGGAAACAAGTGAATTCAAGCGGAAGATAATGAATAACCTCTCATCCAGGTTTTGAAGGAAGTTTTCTGTTCTCCATGTCTAAAAAAATATCGTCCCTTTCAAATAACAGAAATAAAGGTCACTTTCTCCAAAAGCATTACCTAAATGCTACCCTGTAAGGTGTGTGGGAAACAATTA
Organism: Myrmecophaga tridactyla; assembly: GCA_004026745.1. Classification (NCBI taxonomy): domain Eukaryota; kingdom Metazoa; phylum Chordata; class Mammalia; order Pilosa; family Myrmecophagidae; genus Myrmecophaga; species Myrmecophaga tridactyla. The sequence continues at coordinate 5,276 of PVIY010046450.1, read as the reverse complement.
GTGCTGTGACCCCACCTCCTGCTGAGAAGAACTGGGCCCATTTGCAAGAAAATGCTTACATAATGTGGACAGGGAATTGGTAGAAGGGAGCAGCACAGAGAATCAGGGCTAGCTTCCTGGAGGAATTTGCTTTTGACCTCAGTCTCGGGAAAAGGGCAGATGGAAGAGAAGGAAAAGAAAAGGAAGAGCTAGAAGATACATAAATTACTTTTAAGGACCTTCAACTGTATTCAAAGTAGGTGACTGGGATTCCATATATAAAGGTTCATCTCTTTGCTTAGCCCCACAATGACACTGCCCTCTCCACTTCAGTCTAGACAGTCTGTCTGGCCCCTTCCAAAAAGCAGGTTTGGTGGAGGCGTGAATGAGTGCAGGGAGGAAGGAGGGGAGGAACTCACAGAGCCCAGGGACTCACTTTTCCATTCTCTACAATTTGCATCAGGCCAGCCCTGAGCAGCTTGGCCCCAGAGGAGGCCGCAGTTCCAGACATTTCATAGTACTGGCCAACACGCTCACATGCTCCTGGAGCTGGGAATGGTGGTCACCAGGGGAAAGTGGAAGAAGAAAGGGCACGAGGTGGAGAAGGCGGTTCTGCAGACGCTCCCTGCTCTCCCGAACAGCAACGTCAGCAACTGGACATAATTAAAGAAACTTCATCAAACGCTCCAAAATGATGACAATTTTATTAGTCAAACTAATTAACATCCGTTGTTATTTATAAAGCAAATAATAAGAGATCAGTAATCATTTCTTGAATTAGAGAAAAGGAAGGCTACTGAAGTGTACTTGCATTTTATACCTCTTTAGACCAGTCAGAGCAGGGGAACTGAAAGGTAGAAAGGCGGTCAGGGAGGGAGTAGGTGGTATAAGCAATGGAGGAAGAAAGAAAATATGGGTTAGAGCTCCACATTGGTAAAGAGGAAAGGATGCCTCCAACAGCGTCTTTCACCACCTGCATTGAGGTGGTAGAGCTGGGGAGGGTAAGGGGTTACAAGGTGCTGAGAAGGAAGCCCTAGCCAACAGTGCATATTTAAGCCCTTAAATGCTGAACATCATCACTCTGTTCCCTGCTCACGGACCCTGGCCTTTTCTTTTTTCGCCTGTCCTCTCTGTTTCCCCCCAACAGCATATCAATCTCACCTCCCACTTTGTTAACTGTGAGCTCTACAGACTATTTCTACCATGCCCACCTTGAGAAAGTCAGCCCAGATCCTTACCTGGCTGTCTCCAACCTAAGGGTTCCCTGATCTTAATCCAACCTTGAAAATAGCTTCTTAGAGCACTTACAGACCTCTGTCTTGGGGTTTCCAGCCAGTCCTACCAGGAGAGGCATGGAACCGAGGGTACTCTGTGCCATAATCACAACTTCCACACCATAACTTTTGGGAAACCAAGACACAGGAGGGAGTTGCAAAGTAGCAAGTTTAGCCCAAAACTGCTCCAAACAAAAACAGCCCCTTTGGATGATCTACGTCATTTCTTAGACCCATTTGGCCAATGCTAAATTTCCCTAATAATGACGATGACAGTTTATTACTATATACCAGCCACTGCACTTTACACGCATTATTCCATGTAATGTTCTTACAAACCCTAAGAGACATCATCTCCATTATTACCAGTGAAGAAACAGTCTTCAAGATTAACTTTTGCAAGTCACACAACCAGTAAGCACCAAAAATTGGATTTGAAATGTGGCCGTCAGTCACCAGAGAACAAGTTCTTGGCTCCGCTCTGCAGCCTTCCCTAGGAACCTGCTCAGACAAAGGTTGGCAGATGTTACTAACCACCCCCCCCCATCTTTTGTTAGTAAGAGTATTAATTTCCAGATCATGAAAATTTCAGTTTCCTCCTCTAAGATTTGTTAAGCCTCCTATAAAATAAAACCAGGAAACACAGTTCAAATGAGTCAGCACTCGGAATTAACTAATACTCTAATCTTTTTAAGCAGAAGATTTCAGGAGCTGTAAAGTAAATTAAGTGCCCTTTCCATGTTATCAGTTTTTTAAAGTGTAGAATTCTGTATACTGAATCCCAGGGAAATTACAAATAGTCATGGTAAAGGCATTTTATAACAAAACTCGCAGACAAGCCACTATTGCGACCCAGTATTGGACTCATGTCGGTTCTTTACCAATCGCTTACAGAGTCCTAACTCCATTTCTAACTCAGTGGAAATGATGACTGCTTCAAATCTCTTCGTAAATACACTCCAGTGAGGTTTTAGAGCGATGACAGATAAATGACAGCTTTGCATTTTGAAGGGTTAAATGCTTTTCCTGAGGGATCCTAAGTCTTGGTGCCAAGAGAACAAGTGTCAGGTTGTAATGAAATTGTTCCACGAGAAATAAAACACCAGGCTGTATGACAAGCGGCTTTCAAAGAGGCTTTCCATACAGTATAAACAGAAGTTAATTGGAGTTTCTTAACAGGACCTTTTTCCTTTACATGATAAAAGAGTCTTGGGATGAAGCAATTACTCTGATTTACCATCTTCTCCTTGGTAGAATATAAAGATGCTGCAGAGCTTCACAAAAGCAGTAACTTAACCCAATGAGGCCCACTGGAAAGTCCCTACTACGCCACCTCTACGTGCTCTCTTGCAGGCAGCAGCCCAGGGCTGCTGTCAATCACAGGAGGCGGGGTGAAAAGGAAGCTTTCTCCCAGGGTTTTCTGCACTAGAGCCAACTTACTTTTTCTCCCACCAAATGTTCAGCTAAATTTTATTTTCACTTTACAGCATCAGTCCCTAACCTTCAAATCCTAGGCATTTTTACAGCCACATACACGGTGTGTCATGTTTGACAGCATGCTTGAGATTTTTGTTCTAATGCAATTAGTGCAAACTAAGGACTCTGGTTTATGGGAGCAGCGTAATATTCTTTCATCAGTCCTAACAAAGGTGTATACCAAAGCTAAGCAACAATAATAGTGGGCTATAAGGGGCATGGGATTTTTTTTCTAGGAGCAATGAGCATGTTCTCAAATTGATTGTGGTGGTGAACGCACAGCTCTGTGATCATACAGGGACCCACTGATTGTAAATGTTGGATGGACTGTGTGGTGTGTGAGTAAGTCTGTTAAAAAATAAAAGAAACCAAATATATATATATATTGTTCTAACCATGAAGCCCCCATCCCATCCCTCTGTGACCACCCTGAGTCACGGGGTAGAGGCAGTGAAGTCCCCACCTAACCTCCAGGTACTTTATTTAGGCCTGGCTCCTGGACGCGGGAAGCCTGGAAGCTCAGAGCATTAGCCAAAAAAGACGAACTCCCACTCTTCCCGAGTCCAACTCCTCCACTTCGTCTCTGCCCAGCGCTACGCAGGAGATGCACTAACTGGGTGAAATGGGATCTCTGAAAAGGAGTGTGAATCGCCTTGAGTTACCTGAGTGACTTTACCTGAGCCTACAGAGCCAGGCCTGGGCTAGCAAGAAAACAACAGAGCTGACCCCACGGAAGGCAGATGTAAAGGACACACCGGCCCCCAGATATCTTCTGGGGTCTAATCAACCCGACAGGTTCGCCCTCCGGGTCTGGATGAGACGGAGACCACCATAAGGAGATTGTTAATTTACTTAAGAGGGCAAGTTAGAGGGAAACGGGCAATCAAAACGCCTCAGTAACAGAGCAGGGAAGAGGGGTGGGCAGGAAAGCAGAATCAGGACAGGAGCCGCCTGTCCTCCCAGCAGAGGACACGGAACCCACAGATTCTCCTGCCACTTCTCTCCCCACCTCACCGGCAGCTGTGGCCTTCTGGCCCGCCCCTGCGCCCTCTTCTCTGAGGAGCCGCCCCGTCCTCAGGATGCCTCTCCACCAGGACCCTGGCCCTCTCGCCTGCCCAGAGCCCCGCTCAGCCCTACCTGTCTGCCCCCATCAGCACACACGCATACAAGGGTCTCCTAACCTTAAAGAAACACAACGATCAGCCCTCCTGGGCCCTGTCCCCACTGGCCTGCTGCAGCGTCCGGCAACTGTCCTGCTCCCGCCGCCCTCCTCCAGGCCCGGTTTTCCTGCACCCCTGAGATCGGGCTCTGCTCTTCCCCTGAGCTCGCAGCTTCCTAACCTGAAGGCAGTGGACACTCCTGGCCCCCCAGCCTCCCACGCGGATGGCCACACCCATGGAGGCTGCCTGCCCTGGCTATGCGGTCGGCGCAGTGGCTTCCCGCCACCTCAGTGGCCACGCCCGAGTCTGCCCACCCCCTTCCCATGCCATGCCTTTAGGAGCCGCCCTGTGCAGTCACCGAGGCCAGGCCTCCTCTCACATGGCGCTCTCCCGGGCGAGGGCATCCACCCCACGCCTTCGGGCACCATCTCTATGTTGATGACCCTCCCCCGTCTCTTCTCAGCCCTGGACTCAAATTATCCAACTGGCTACTCGGCCTTCTCACGCAGGGTCCCCCGCAGACACGAAGCCCAGCAAGTCCACCCGCAGCCCCCTCCTCGCCCCAGCCCGGCCTGCAGCCCTCTCGGTGGACAGCTCCACCACCCACCTACCGCGGGGCCACCCACTCAGCACCCTTTGACTCCCTGCTTCCCCGTGCCTCCCTCAGCCCCTCGACCCTGAGCCCTGCCAGCTCCACGTCCTGGCACCCAAACCCAGCCACCTCCTCCCTTCCCCCAGGCTCCCCCAGATATGCACAGGGCTCCTCCACATTAAAAAGCCAGGAGGCCTTTCCAAAACAGTGGCCTGATGGGTGCGGCCGGGCTGACCCCCCTGCAGCACAGGGTCCACGCTGGCACCATGACCCCGCAGGAGGCGACGCGCAGTTCCCCTCCCGCTGGGGCCCGCAGCTGTCCCAGTCTCAAGGCCATGCCGCTCCCCGGCACGGCTCTGCACCTGCTCCCGAGGGCTCAGCTGCGTGGGGCTCGCCCCGGGAAACCCTCCCAAACAGCCCCGACGGATCCCATGACCCCAGCCCCACCCGGGCTGCCCTGCACACGGCCCACCCGGCACCCCAGATTGTCCCCAAACCCCAGTCCCCAGGTTACTTGTAGGAATCCTGCGTTCAGCTGTAGGGGCGAACGCTGCACACACAGTACCTGGGACAGTGCCTGGCACAGCACAGGGACTGGAAAACACACTCCAGAGTCCTCGCTAAACGAATATATCTTTTTTTCCCTCCTTCATTTTCAAAATGTAACCTAATACCTCTCATCATCTGAACAAGCAGAACTAAAATCCAGTAAGAGGGCAGGCCACGGTGGCTCAGCGGCAAGAACGCTTGCCTGCCATGCCAGAGGACCCAGGTTCAATTCCCGGTGCCTGCCCA
>PVIY010046449.1:0-18467 GCA_004026745.1 Myrmecophaga tridactyla | reverse complement strand
TGATCCCTGTATCCCACCACACCTGTCCTGCATATGTGCACACTCTTGTCCCAGCCCCTAGTACAAGCACCGGGCTCCCACATCTGGTAGGTGCTTACATGTGCATTGTGCCAGATAGTCCAACCGTACCCTGAGCATCTGTGCCAGATAGCCCTACCGTACCCTGCCCCACTACTCCCACATCTGTGCACCCATACCAGGGCCCCACCCACCTGATGTCACCTGCCCTTGACCCACATCCTAAAATCCAGTGACCTGTGCCTTGCCCTTGCACATTTGCAAATCCACATTCTGGGCACCCTGGACCCCTCCCCCTGTGCAAGAAAACACCCACACTCTGCCTTCCCTGTGCCCTGACCTCTGTGACCCATAGATCACACCATGATGCCCACACCTGTCATGTTTTATGTACCTATCTACATTCCACCTGCACACAGCCTCCATGCAACTGCACAATCACCCCCATCCAACTCCTTCCATGCCCTGCCTCTTTGTCCCACACACCACACCCTGCTCCTGTGCTCCAAGACCTGCCTGAATTTCTCCCTGCCCCACAGATTCTGCATCACACCTACACAACCTCCAAAACCGCACCCATGTACACGGACACCAGCATACTGCCTCCACCTGTGTCTAAATGCCATACTGTTGTGCCCTGCCCCCTGCCCTGCATCCTGTTCCACCCCTCCTGTAAATACAAAGCTTTAGACTACTGAAGGAAATCAACTTCCAAAGTAACCTTATCAAGATATTTACATGCCTCAAAGGTGAAAGAAAATCACAAAACATGAAGATGCAGAGAGATATAACTCAGCCTAACGACCAAATCAAAACACTGGAGGAGACATAGACATTGGAACAACTAATCAAAGAGGTTCATATAACTATTCTAAATAAAATCAGTGGAATGGTTAATGACATAAAGGAGATCAAGAGACACTAGAAAGGCATAAAGAGGAATTTGAAAGAATAAATAGAAAAATAGCAGATATCACAGAGATTAAAGATACTGTAACCAAATAAAAAATATACTAGAGACACACAACAACAGATTTGAAGAGACAAAAGAAAGAACAAGTCAACTAGGACAGGACAACTGAGTTTGAACATACAAAAGAGCAAATGGCAAAAAGAAAAAAAGATGGAAATTTTTTAATTGGATCTCAAGAAAATGATGGACAAAACAAAGCACTCAACTATAAGAATCATTGGTGACCCAGAATGAGAAGAGAAGAGTAAGGGCTAGAAAGATTAGTTGAGGAGATAATGGGGCAAACTTCCCAACCCTTATAAAAGACATAAATATGTAAATCAGAAAAGCTGAACAAACTTGAAATAGAATAAATCCAAATATGCCTACTACAAAACTCATATAATTAATCTTCCAAATGTTGAAGAGAAGCAGAAAATCCTGAAAGTGGCGAGAGAAGAAAAATCTAACACATACAAAGGAAGCCACATAAGATTGAGTTCAGACTACTCAACTGGAGGCAGTAATATGATACATTTAAGATCCTGAAACAGAAAATCTTCCAGCCAAGAATTCCATACCCTGCCAAATTGTCCTTCAAAAGTGAGGGAGAAAATTAAGTTTTCACAGTCAAAGAAATGCTAAGAAAATTTGTCAACAAGAGACAAGCCCTACAAAAAATACTAAAGGGAATTCTGTCAACTGCAAAGAAAAGACACAAGAGGGAGATCTGGAAGACGGCACAGAACTGAAGAGTACCACAAAGATTAATTTAAAGGATAAGAAGAGAAAGAGGGAAAAGGATAAATAGATCTGACTAATAATATCCAAAGGATAAGATGGTGGAAACAAACAAACAAACAAACAAAATGCCTCTACAGTAATAACTTTAAATGTTAATGGACTAAACTTACCAATTAAAAATACAGATTGGGAGAATGGATTAAGAAATATAATCCAGATGTATGCTGTTTACAAGAGACCCATCTTAGACACAAGGATACAAATAGATTGAAAGTGAAAGGATAAAAAAATTGGCTCACATAAACTGCAACCAAAAGAAAGCAGAAGTTGCTATGATAGCATTGACAAAATATACTAAATGTAAAGATACCATAATAGATAAATGACACTACATATTAATAAAAAAGGATAATTCACCAAAAAGAAATAACAATCATAAATGCTTATGCTCCCAATCAAGGAGCTCCAAAGTACATGATGTTATCATTGGCAAAACCAAAGAGAGTGATAGATGTTTCAGCAATAATAGTAGGAAATTTCAATACACCATGCTCCTCTATAGATAGAGCAAGCAGACAGAGAATCAACAAGGAAAAAAAGAAATTAAACAACTTGATAAATGAATTAGGCCTAACAGACATATATAGATTGTTACAAACCCAAACACCAGGTTACACATTCTTATCTAGTGCTCATGATACATTCTCTAGGATATAGGCTGGGGCAAAAGTAGGTATTTATAAATTTTAAAATATTGAAATTATTCAAAACACTTTTTTCTGATAACAATGGAATGAAGTTAAAAATCATTAACCACCAAAGAACAGGAACTTTCACAAATGTATGGAGACTAAATAACACACTCTTAAACAACCATTGAGTCAAAGAAGAAATTGCTAGATAAATTGGTAGTTACTTGAAGACAAATGAAAACAATAATACAACATATCAGAATTTATGGAATGTGGCAAAGGCAATGTTGAGAGGGAACTGTATTGCCCTAAATGTCTAAATAAGGAAAGAAGAAAGAGCAAAAATTGAGGACTTAACTGTTCATCTGGAGGAACTTGAGAAAGAACAGCAAACTAACCCCAAAACATAAAGAAGAAGAGACATAACAAACATTAATGCAGAATTAAATGGATGGAAGAGCAAAAGAACAATAGAAGGAATCAATAAAACCAAAAGTTGGTTCTTTGAGAACATCAATAAAATTGATGGACCACTAGCAAGGCTGAAAAATAAAAAAAGAGAAAGGAATCAAATATCTAGGAATGAACTTAACTAGGGATGTAAAGGGCTCATACACAGAAAATTATTTAATATTGCTAAAAGAAATCAAAGAAGATCTAAATAGGTGGAAAGATATTCCCTATTCATGAATAGGAAGGTTAAATCTAGTAAAGATGTAAATTCTACCCAAGTTGATCTACAAATTCAATGCAGTACCAAACAACACTCCAAAAACTTACTTTGAAGACCTGGAAAAACAAGATACCAATTTCAGCTGGAAGGGATTGAGACCAAGAATAGCTAAAAGCATCCTAATAAAGAAGAATGAAGCGGGAGGATTAACGCTTCCTGATTTTACAACTTATTATAAAGTCACAGTGGTCAAAAAAGCATGGCAGTGGAGATAGAAGAGATAGAAGTATTGACCAATGGAATTGAATTGAGAGTGTAGAAATAGACCACCAAATCTATGGTCAGCTGTTCTTCAACAAGACCCACAATTACTGAAGAGGAAAAAAATATCTTTTCAATAAGTGAGCATTAGTCAATTTGGTATCAGTAGCCAAGAGAATGATAGAGGACCCATACCTTACACTGTATATAAAAATTAACTCAAATAGGATCAAAGACATAAATATAAGAACCAAGTCCATAAAATGCCTAGAAGAAAATGTAGGGAAACCTCTTAAAGACATAGTGATAGGAAGTACCTTCCTAAACTTTACACTGAAAGCAAACAACCACAACAAAAAAAGAAAATGGGAACTCCTCAAAATCAAATGCTTTTGTGCCTCAAATGGCTTTGTCCAAAATGTGAAGAGGCAGCCAACTCAATGTGGGAAGATATTTGGAAATCACACATTGGATAAAGGTTTGATATCTTGTATACATAAAGAAAACATGCAACTGAACAACAGAAGAACAAACAACCCAATTATAAAATGGGCTAAAGATATGAATAGGCATTTTACTGAAGAACAAATGTAGATGGCTAAAAAGCACATGAAGAGATGTTCATTTTCATTAGCGATAAGGGAAATACAGATCAAGATTGCAATGAGATACCACCTGCTCTAGTTTCCAAGCTGCCAGAATACATTAAACCAGAAGTGGAACAGCTTTTAATAGAGGGAGTTTAAGCTGCAAGTTTACTGTTCTGAGGCTGAGAAAGTGTCCCAATTAAAGGAAGTCTATAAAAATGTCCATATTAAGGCCTCAACAAGAGGTTACCTTCACTCAAGAAAGGCTGATGAAGTCCAGGATTTCTCTCTCAACTAGAAAGGCACATGGCAAACATGGCAACATCTGCTGACTTTCTCTCCAGGCTTCTTGTTTCATGAAGTACCACCAGGGGCATTGTGCTGGTTTGAAAGGATGTATGTCCCCTAGAAAGCCATGTTTTAATCTAATTCCCATTTCGTAAAGGCAGAATAATACCTATTCAATATTGTATGCTTGAATCTGTAATTAGATCATCTCCCTGGAGATGTAACCCAATCAGAGTGGTTGTTAAGCTGGATTGAGGGAAACGTGTCTCCACCCATTTGGGTGGGTCTTGATGAGTTTCTGGAGTCCTTTAAAAAAGGGAACATTTTGGAAAATGAGAGAGATTCAGAGAGAGCACAGAGAATGCTGCAGCACCACAAAGCAGAGAGTCCATGAGCCAGTGACTTTTGGAGATGAAGAAGGAAAATGCCTCCCAGGGAGTTTCATGAAACTGTAAGTTAGAAGAGAAAGCTAGCAGATGATGCCATGTTCAACATGTGCCCTTCTACTTGAGAAAGAAACTGTGAACTTCATCGGCCTTCTTGAACCAAGGTTATCATTCCCTGGATGCCTTAAATTGGACATTTCCATAGACTTGTTTTAATTGGGACATTTTCTCAGTCTTAGAAGTGTAAACTAGCAACTTATTAAATTCCCCTTTTTAAAAGCCATTCTGTTTCTGGTATATTGCATTCTGGTATAAAGAACAGGCATGTTCTTTCTTCATCTCCAAAGGTCTCTGGCTGCATGGGATCCTCTGGTTCTCATCACTCTCTGTTTGGCTGTGTCTCTCTCCCAAATACTTCCTCTTTTAAAGGATTCCACTAAACTAATCAAGACCCAACTGGAATGGGTAGAGTCACATCTCCCTCTGATCAAAGTTAATACCTGGGGTGAAAGGGTAGTTCAGTGGTAGAATTCTCACGTACCATGCAGGTTTGATTCCTGGTTCATGCACTTCCCAAAAAAATCAAGCAAGCAAAACAAACAATCCAAAAACAAGCAAACAGAAATTCAACAAATGATGTTGCAATAATGGGATACTCACATAGAAAAATAATGAAATGTGACCCTGCCATACACATACAAAATAAATAAATAAATAAATAAATAAATAAATAAATAAATAAATAAATAAATAAATAAAAGTTATTATCTACAATTGGGTGAGTCAGATTTCCATGGAGATAATATAATCAAGTTTTCCAACTACATTATTGAACAGAAATTAAAAGAGATGGCTGCTCCCAGAAGACTGGATAAAGATTAAAACATGGTTTTCTAGAGTACGTAACCATTTCAAACCAAGACACTACCTCACACCTATGAGAATGGCTGCTATGAACAAGCAGGAAACTGTAATTGTGGGAAAGAATGTGGAGAAATTTAGACACTTATGACCTGCTGGTGAGAATACATAATGTTAAAGTCACTATGAAGGGCAGTCTGGTGGTTCCTCAGAAAATTAAGTGTCAAGTTGCCCTATGACCCTGCAATAACACCACTTGGTATATACTCAGAAGAGCTGAAAGAATGAGACAAACAGACATTTGAACACCAATGTTCACAGCTGCATCATTCACAATCACCAAATGATGGAAATGCTCCAAATGTCTATCAACCGATGAGTGGAATAACAAATTGTGGTATATACATATGTTCTAGTTTACAAGCTGCCAGAATGCAACATACCAGAATTTAATACATGGCAAGTCTGCAGTTCTAAGGGCATGAAAATGTCCCAATTAAAGCAAGTCTATAAAAATGTCCAGTTTAATGCATCCAGGTGAAGATACCTTGGTTCAAGAAGGCCGATGAAGTTCAGGGCTTCTCGCTCAGCTGGAAAGGCACCGGAGGATATGGTGACATCGGCAAGCTTTCTCTCCAGGTTTCTTATTTCATGAAGGGGACATTTTCCATCTTTATCTCCAAAGGTCTCTGGTTACATGGACTCTCCTAGTCCTTGTCATTCTCAAAAGGAACTCTCTCCAAAATGCTTCCTGTTTTATAGGATTCCAGTAAGCTAAACAAGACCCAAGTAGAATGGGTGGAGTCATATCTAGCTGTATTCAAAAGTTAATATCCACAGTTGGATAAGTCACATATCTGCGGGGGTAATCTAATCAATTTTGTAACTTAAATTTTTGAATAGGAATTAAAAGAAACTGTTGCTTCCACAAGATTGATTAGGATTCAAACATGGCTTTTCTAGAGTACATAAATCCTTTCAAATTGGCACAACATGCAATATTATGCAGCAGTAAAGCAAAATGATATTTAGAAACACATGACAAGATGGATGAGCCTTGAGGATATAATGCTGAATGAAATGAGCCAGACACAAAATGATAGATACTGTATGACTCCACTTTTATGACCATGGTAAAGTAAAATCAGAGGCTTATAATACAGAATGTAGGGAACATAGAGACAAACAGAAGCTAGAGATGGGTGAATGGTAAGCTAGTGAGGCTTAACGTAAAAGTAAGAATATATATAAGTGAAAGCATTTCACTAGTGTAAGTAATATTACCATATTAAAGGTGAACATGATTGAAAGGGGTTGTATGGACACATGTGTCCCACCAATTAACACTGTAAATATAAATAAGTTCTTGTATGAACTACTGCACTTTTGTACACTCTTTTACAAAGAGTGTATAATTTCAGGATATAGGGGGAAAACTGCTATTGCATACTATGGACTATATTTAACAGGAAGACCTCAACAACTCCACAGTTCCAGGGGTAAATAATGGGGGAATGGACAAGAGTTAGTAGGAGGTTTGGATTTTCTATTTGGTGTGGGTGTGTTTATTGGTTATCTTTCTCTTGGGAATGATGAAATTATCTAAACTTGAGATTGTTATCTTTGGACATTATACATGATGCCCAATGAATGGAGGTGGCTGAAGGATGTTCTGAATGAAAAATAGATTGATGAATGGTGATGTATATATTTGATCAAATATCATGCTGCTACAAGAAGGAAAAAAGTTGTGAGCATGCAACATTGTGAATGAACCTGTGGGACATTTTGTGAGGCAAAAGAAGTCAGAAACAAAGAATAAATACTGTGTGGTTGCATTTATAAAACACTTATAGGAAAACAGGGGCCTAGATTGTAAGCTCTTATAGCAGCTATGTTTAGTCTGGAACAGCAGTTGTTATTTCTGAATTTTGAGAGACTGTTTTATATATGTATAACCTGGTACTTAGAGATAAGAGTGAAGCTGATCAAGTCTGGATTTAAGATCATTCAGAATACAGGGACAAGGAAGACATTGTCTGTATTTGAGAATATCTTTACTCTTTGAAACCAAAAGAAGAAAGGTTCATTTTGTCTGAATCTAAATTTATTCTAGCATGTAATCTAACTCAACCTGTATGGATAGATCATTTAAACAATCTAAGCACAGAGAGTCCAGAGTAAGAATAAAGGCCTTTAATCCTATATAATTTAAAGTAATGCCTGTATACATTCCAGAGTATATTAAGCAGATAATAAAAAAGTGTTGGTAAAGTCCCTTGAGAGATGGAAGAAAAAGTATGGAACAATTAAACTTTACCACCAGGGAACCCCTTGATACTGTGTCAAACATCAGGGATACCCAAATCAATTGGCCAAGCCCTTGAGCTTGAGGTTTGCTCATGTGAAGCTTGTGTATGTAACAAAGAAGCTTAGCCTTCCTATAGTTATGCCTAAGAGTTTCTTCTGGAGGACCTCTTTTGTTGCTCAAATGTGGCCCCTCTGTCTCTCTTTAAGCCCAACTCAGTAAGTGAAATCATTGCCCTACCCCCTACATGGGACATAACATTCAGGGGTGAAAATTTCCCTGGAAGTGATGACTCCTGGGGATGAACCTGGCCCAGACATCATGGGATCAACAATGCCATTCTTGACCAAAAAGGGGGAAAAAAGTGTAACAAATAAGGCATCAGTGGCTGAAAGAGTTCAAATAAAATCAAAAGGCTAGTGTGGTGGTCACTTTTATGCAAGCTTCAGTTAGACATTTCTACCTGTCATAGCCTGCCAAGCCCCAACCAAAACCATTCTGTCAATCCCAAAGAACATCTAGGGTTTTATATAAGATTCTATAAAGGTTCCATGTACTAGGGTAACCTTCCAGGAAGCCAAAACCTCCAGATGGGTCCCTGGACCTCATAAGTCCTAAAGCTTAGGAGGACCATCCTCTCCAGAACATCAGCTAGTTTCATCTCTCTAACCCATATTATCAATAGCCCCTTCCAACATGAAAAAGTTAGAATGGACATAGCCCAAATATCCCTAAAGAAAGACAGAAAGTTCAAAGGTGATGTTGTTATACGGAGAAGGTAGGGTTTAACAAATGAGTATGATTGCTGAATCATTATATTGTTATTTCTTTTAGTGTCTAGTATATCGGAGTAGCTAGAAGTAAAAACCTAGAATTATGGAAATGTAAGCTGTACCAAACTTTTAAATCTGTTCTACAACTAATTGCTGCAATGTGCTTTGAAATTTATTGCTTTTTTGTATATGTTTTTTAAAATAAAAAATGTTAATTGCGATAATAAATGCAGAGCTATATGGTATTGTAAACCATTGATTGTGCACTGCAAATGATTACATGGTATTTGAATATATAATGTATATTAATAAGAACATAATCCATAGGTCAAAAATACAATCATAATGCAAGTTCAAATGTTTGGAACTGAATGATACTGAATATAGAACATAAAATTTGTGGCATGCAATGAAGCTGTAAAAGGAAAGATACAAATTAAAAATAAAATGAAAAGGAACAAAGGAATTGAGCTTTATTTTCTTCCCAAGTGACAAGACAAATGAATTAGGGTCCCAGTCTAAACTAGTAGCTCAAAGATCTTTGGAATGAGGTTAGTGTGAGTCTGTGTCCTTTTTTTTATAGTCAGTTTTAAGATGGTTGTCATAGATTTATTTATAATGTCCATAAGTTAGCCAGGAAAAAATGCAAAAGCCATAATGCAGCCAAATGTATTTTCCCTCCTCTTATGAAACTTCCTATAAGTCTCAGATATATATTTATAAATATACATTTATATATATATATATATATATATATATACATGTATAGATACATTACATTTTATCAGTGAGTACTCTGTTTGGGACCACCCTTTCTTCAAATAATGATACAGATATGGTATTTTATCAGGCTACAATGCCAAGCTCAATAAAATTTAGGCTTTGTTAATAAAGACAAAAGTTTACAGGTTATAAGGGAGCAAATTTTGCCATTTGTTGTAACTAATCTTTCCCTGATTACTATAAAGTCCTAAAATTTGAACCTAAAGTTTTAGTGACATAGTTATTGAAAACTTTTATAAAGTATTTAAATTGAAAATTATAGATGAGTGAATTTTGTACATCAAAGTTATGCATTAAGCAATGTTTTCCAGTTTTTGTCCATGCATTGTGCTATTATGATATTACATGATAGAATGGAAAAGATGTTCATTGTTTTCAAGATGCCTTGAAGCTTGCAACTTTTATACTAAAGCCATGATTATGAAGTCATATAACTTTGAAAAGTTGAATATACAATGAGCAATGAGGAAAAACTAAAATACAAGGAAATAATTTTTACATTTCAGTATAATTTTCCTAACCATAAAGGACAACTGCATTATATGTCTAGTTTTTTTTTTTTTTTCCATTTAGGTGTAGTGGAGAAAACTCTATTTTTTAATGGGCAAGAATAAATTAGAAACCATTCACCTGCTATTGATAATGTACTTCAGGGTGGTAGGTTGACACGTGCATTTATCTTCTTTACCGTGATATGATATTAAATTTACTATAAAGCAATTTAAGAAAGTCTACTCATAGCAATAAAGAGTAAACTTTTTAGAAGATATAAATCAGATAGCGGATTGGTGCCTGAGAAAGTGATAAAATGAAATCAGCAAGGAAGCAGTCAATCTGATTATAGAACTCTTGAGAGGTCCTATAAACTTAGAAGGGAGGCTCAAGTCAGAAGTGTGACTGCAACAAATAATTACCTTATGGTATGTAGATAGAAGGGTCTTCCCCATCTCTTTCTTCATCACCACTTCGTACATTTTGTCATCAGGCAATGGTAGATAAATAAATATATAGGTGATAGTACGATAGATAGATGGGGAGGGGAGAGTGATCCAGAGAATTTCTCTTAAAAAATTCATAATTTTTTGGTAATAAACTAAAATAATAAGCACTGATAATATCAAAAAGTAAAATTCTTCACATTCTGTAATTTAAGTGCTTTACAAATGTTTTATCATGGTCTATATTATTTCATCATTAAAGTAATCTTGCCCCAAAACAAGTCCCGCCCCCATACACAGGAATGAATCCAAACTTTATTTTGTTAATGGATAAAAAGGAATGAACATTCAAGAGTCCTTAGTATTTTATGAAAGACTGCAGCATCAAGAAGAAAAGCCAAGGTCATTAATACAAACTCTTAAGTTAAAATAAATCTAAGAGTAAGAACTTTAATAAACAGATAAGCAAACAAACCATGAATCTAATTGGTTGTTCTCAAAAATCTTTGAAACACCATCTAAATACTAAAAGATTAGTAACTTGCCAAAAACAAAAACTAACATAAAATATTCAATATGGGTTGAAGGATAAAAATAAGAATATATTCCTAAAATGTGATTAAAAAAATACCAAAATATATTACATATAGGAACAAAATATAATGCAACAAATATCTGATGACGAGCAGTTGTAGAAATAACAGAGACAGGAAAGGAGGCTGGTGTGAATGGGAATTCACGTGAAGAACATATTGAAAGGGTTCACCCCTACAGCAAAATGATACATTAAAAAATAAAAACACGCAAACACATTTGATATTGTGTTCTGAAATTCTAGATTAGCTCTTTCAAATAGAAATATGTGAACCACTTATATATTTTTAAATATTCTGGTAATAATTTTAAATATAAAAAGAAATAAGAAATAAGTGAAATTAATTTTAAGGATAGGTTTTTCAACTCAATATATCCCAAACAAGATCATCTTAATATTTAATCACTATAAAATTATTGAGATATTTGAAATTACTTTTTGCATACTAAATTTTAAAAATTCACTGTGTGTTTAAACAACAGTAGTTTTCATCTGGATGATAAATTTTCAACATAAAAACTTGATCTATATTTTGATTTCATAAAATTAACAGATAAAAAATAAATTCATGTGACTATTGGATATAAAGTGGTATCTCGTGATTTTTATTTTTATTTACCTAAGGCTAATGATGTTGACATCTTTTTCTGTGCTTACTGGTCATTTGTATATTTTCTCTGAAAAAAATGTCTATTCAAGATCTTGCTCATTTTTAATTGGTCTGTTTGCTTTTTTATTGCCAAGTTATAGGAGCTTTTTTTATATACTGGATATTAAACCTTTATCAGATATCACAATTGTAGGAGGCTCCCTTTTACATGTCATGCTACTTCTCTTGTAGCTTTCATGATTCTCTCTGTCTTTGTCATCCAATAGTTTGATTATAAAATGTCTACGTATGGATTGTCAGTTTAACTGTTTGGAATTTGTTGACATTTTTTAATGTGTGTACATGATTTTCATTAAATTTGAGATGTTTTCAGCCATTACATATTTTTTGGGGGGGCGGGGTACATGGGCCAGGAATCGAACACGGGTCTCCTTCATGAAAGGCGAGCATTCTATCACTGAATTAACAGTGCACCCTTCAGCAATTACATTTTGAATATTCTTTGTGTATCTTTCTCCCTCTGGGGCTCTTACAATTCATATATTGGTATGTTTGATGGTGTCGTGCAGGTTTCTTTGACTCTGTTCATATTTCTTCCTTCTAAACTCCTTAGGGAATTTTTATTTCAGTTATTGAAATCATCTTCTATAGTATTTCTGTTTGGTTCTTTTTAAGAAATTTTATTCACTGAAATTCCAATTTATTCACATGTAATTTCCTGATATCCTTTAGTTCCTTGGGTTTTCTTTTTAGCTCTTTAAGCAAAGTTAATACCTTATTTTAAGACTTTTCCTGGAATGGCTAAGGTCCGGTGCTCTTTGTTAATGGTTTATGATGTTTGATATTGTTCCTTTGCTTGGACAATTATTTCCTGTTTATTTTTGTGCCTTGTAATGTTTTGTTTTACACTCTTTATATCAGCATTTTAATGTGTTAACTCTGGACTTTAGCCTCTGAGGATTTTGTTCCTTAACTTTGTGTCCAGCTAGGGATGTAATAGAGATTTCCTTGAATGCCAGCAGCTAACAAACACAACCAATAAAAATTACACCTTCCACAGTCTTTGATGACTGGCTCTGTGTTGACTGTTGACCTCCTTCAGTGCTTAGCCCTCCTATCAGTGAACTTAATGAACAATCTGAGGCAAAAAGATGGGGTTCTCTCCAATCTTTTCTGAGCATGCATCATGTTCTGGGCTTTGGCTCATGCCTTAGGAATACCCCTGTTAACACATATCCAGATTCTGCCTCTTCTCCTATGGAATAGTATTTCCTCCGAGTCCCAGGACCTCTTTTATATGTTGAAGCCAGTAATCCTTGCCCCAGACTACTCTGACTTGATTGCTTCTTATACTGATTTAGCTGTTGCTTGCATGTGTTGGGCAAGTATTGGGATTGCAAGTCAGTGAAAAATGTCATGGATCAGTCCTCCAGACTTCCACTAGATAGGATGACATAGATATACATATGCCCTAGGATGTGCACAGGAAATTTTCTGCTTATTCTGGAACTGGGATGAGGGATCCATACTAAGAGTGTGAGCCGGTTCTGTACCAAGCTGGGAAGAGGTGAAGAAAGGACCATCAAAACCTTTTCCCACCATTATTAAATAAGTTCCTTTTCTGGTTGGTTTGGTGCTCAGTCAGTTACTATAATCTTTCATCTGTTTTATGGAGCTCTGCAAATGATGATTCTGCCAGTTTGGTTAGTGGCATAAAGATTCTATGGGGGATGGAACACTGCAGCATCTCAGTAACCACTTAGGAGATGTTACTCCTAAGAAATTCAGTTTCAAACTCATTTTTATTCAATATATTTATTCTGCAATGACCTATGGAAAGAAGAGTCATGGAAATTTGAGAGTTCTCTAAATTTCTGCTGTGAAAAATATTGGTTTTCATTTGAGAGTACAAAGATATGAAATATTTATACATAATAACATGAAGTTTTTAATAGTTTTCCAAATTTCTACATATTTGAAAAATTTAAAAGCAAACTAATTCACAAGAATGAGCTATATAAGACATGATAACTCTAATTTTGCATCTGCACTTATGTAAATTTGACTTGATATGCTTGAGAGGATTTTATAAGTTTTAAAGAGAAATATACATTTATATCTCCTGTACATTCCAGCAATAAAGCCAACTTGCAGGTTGAGTTCAAAACAGATTGAAAGCAAAAGTCATTTGACTTTATTAAGGGATAATTTGCTATTGATATAAAATATGCACCACTAAGTTTTTTTAAAACTATGACTTTAACTTGAAATATTTTAAAGTAGCATAAAAGGTGGAAAGTAAAATAAATTATCAATAACATATTGCACAGCAAAGATCTAAAATCTAGTAATATGAACAAAATCAGATGTTTATCACACAATTTAAGTATATAAATGATGCTTTCATAATTTATGTTGATTTATATGATGAAAAATAACTTTGAGGCAGCCAGTCTTGCTATAGCTATTGCTTATTTGACTGATGATTTTGGAAATATCTTTTATGAATTTGCTATCACCCGACAATTGCTGCATAAAAAACAATGACAAAACCTTGGTATTGCATACTAAAATATGTGTTTATTGCTCACATGCCTTGGTATCAGCAGGAAGTTGGCTGATCTAGGCTTGTGTCATTGAGTCAACTGCCTTATACTAGCCTCAGACATCTCTGAATTTCCTGTAACTCATTCTTCTTCTGACACTACCAGGCTCATTCAACCATGTCTTTCTCATCACAATGGTAAAGAACATGAGAGATCACACCCAATCACAAGTACTTCTCAACACTTTCCTTTGATTAGATCTGGTAATATCACATTGGCTCAATGATGGCTGAGATCAGGGATAGTGAATTATTTGCACCCACAGGAGAAGAGCAAAGCAAATTTACAAAAGGCAACAAAAGAGGGTAAGATGAATAATTGGAATCAATGTTGACATGTATCATACATCTCAGCAGAGTTTTCCATTTAAATAAAAGAAATCAGTCTGAGGTAAAGAAATTCATAAGCAATTCAAACATATCAAGTTCATGAAAAAAATACTAGTTTTTCTCATAGCTGGAAGTATTCCTGCCATTGTGACTGTGATTCTGACAGTTGGTCGTGTCTCTCCCATTTGAGGGAACGAAGAAGCATCGTGATACCTGAAGAGTAGAAACCAAGGACATAAAGTAGAAAGCTCAAGTAACTCAAGAAATGTGACAAGATAAAAACGAATTAGTAAACATCCATGTATTATATAGGGAAAATAAGTAAGATTATTTTCATGTTTGAAACATATGTGAGACACAAACCATAATACACATTCAGGACTATGGAATTCAATTTAAAATTCAGAGAAAAGTGACCTAAGTTTGAAGAATTGTATATTTAAAACATATGACTAAATCACATGTCTCAAAATTTTCACATTTTGGACATGAATTCACAGTAATTACTGGGAGAAGTATTTGAAGAAATTACTTAAGCCATCATTCAACTGAAGTCATTAAGTGAATTCTACATGGATGCTTATAGATATACTGAACAATTTCTAATTTTTTTCTGGATTATTGATTTAGTGAACTCACATATAGTGCCACTCATTCAAAATATCCTGGAAAATACAAGAGCTCTTATTCTCTTTTTTTTTTCTTACCAATTTTGCAAGCTTTATGGAAATCAACAGATCCATTTCTCTGAGGGTTAAATATACACTGCTAATAAATAATACTGAAATATAATCTTACATTAAAAAATGATATCCCAGAATTTTCACAAATATCTAAAAATCTTATTTTATTTGTAGGAAGTGAATCAAGCGTATGCCATAAGAAAAAGGTCTACATAAATATTTCATCAGAATTATTTTACTTAAATTAGCTGCACACTTCTTAATAAAAAACCCATTAAACAAATTAAAAATTTGAGAAGAATATAGAATATTCTTCTTGAATTTACTATGTTTTTTAAAGAAGCAAGAAAATCCATTAATATTTAAAGAATGTGGCTTACCAGCTGTCAAACAGAGATTATAGAGAAGGCTTTGTAGATTCAGATTCACATAGGTTTTTCATAATGCTTGTATAAACAAAGATAGATGACAGATAAGTATAGATAATATTGATCTATGATACATATGTAAATCCAAGTAGCAGCACCAATTAAATGACAGAAAAATGACTCATGTAAATTTTTAAAATAAAATATCCGATATCTTTTGGGTGAAAAGCGAATTGCTTTGATGATGCTTAAAACAGAAGTTGAAAATTAAGAGAGAAAATATATCATGCAAACTAGCCTTGTAAATAGACCCAAGATGCTGTCTTAAGAGGGTGAAAACTGTCCTAAAGTTTTATTAAAGTAAATCCTGAAGCAAAATAGAATAAAATCTCAGAAATTTCTATCTAAGACAGAGATTGGAGAAAATTTTGTACAATTTCAATGAGAAAGTGAATCTCATTCAAGTGACTCCCATAGGGTTTCAAATGAGAAACATAAAACGAACCCAGGTCTCTCTTTCCCCAGGCTTAAACTCCTTTTGCTACTCTCTATTAATACCTACAGGAGAGAGGTCTCTCACAGTAATGAAATATGTTATCCTGTTGCTAACTCTTTGAGTTTTGTATCTGAAGGGTCATGAGGGAGGAGAGATTGATGTCACAGCCAAGCAGATATATCTGGCAAAAAAGATACAACTTTTTTCTTCCATGAACCACTCCAGGGTAATTATTTTTACAGACACTGTTTGATACTGGCAAGCGTACCTTGAATGTCAGAATACAGCAGGCACCCAGGGTTGTCACTCCCCCAAAATAGCAGAGATGTCAACACATCTTGATTTCTTCTATAATTAGAGAGATTTAATATATTAATCTACTAAATTAATTTGTAGATTGCTCAATGGACAAATAATACATTCATAAGACAGCACCTGTAGCACTAAATGAATTTTGAAAAATTACTTTCAAAAGCAAAATAAACTGTTTTAATAGGCACAGAGTTTCTTTCAAAAGCACATTTTAGAGTGTACCTACATTAAACAAGAACAAATTATTGATCTATTTAAGTGAACCAAACAGTTATTTCTGGAGAAAATAAGTTACCCAAGTGAAATAATTGAATATTTCCTCAACTTGACAATCATTAATATTATCATTCTGTTATACAACCAACAAGATTTTCCCCATATTTAAAAATGTAACTTCACTGCATTTTTTCTCTCAGTGCAAAAGTAATGTCTATTTATTTCAAAAAATGCAAAAAAAACTTTTAAAAATCTGTGATCTTACATCCATTGTTAAAATTTTGGTATGTGTACTTCCAAGCATTACTCTCGCTTGTACGAAAGATTAAAATTCCATATACCATTTTCACGTAATATAATTCTGTCATTAATTTATAAAGCAATGTTATTGGCTTTATATTATGAATTAATAACAATGATTTCACCAATTCCCTTTCCTTTATTTAATTTTTTTCTGTGATAAATTATGGCTAACTCTAAAAACTCTTTTATAAGTATAACCCTTCAAATAGTGAAAAACAAGTGGCCTGAGTTGTATAAAGGAAGAAAGTAATAAATGATAACATTCAATTTTAATAACATACCTTGAATAAAGAGCTTTATAATCATAGGATATAGGTTGAAAGGCCTGTCAAATTTGAAACAAAAGCATTGGATGCTCTTAGCATTTCCAGATTTTCTCCCCATGGAAGAGAGTTTAGGAAAATTATGGCTAATTTTATATGACTGGAAAAAGAAGAAGTTCAAGGATAATGAAATTACTCTCATTAAGAGATATTTAGATGTTTGGTAGTTTGAAATTGATTTTTTTATATATACGGTTAAAATAACTATTAATATATGGCATATTCATGTCATAGCAACTTTAAAAAAAGCAATTTAACTTTAATGTTAACCTGATGAGACAAGTATCATCAGCATTGTCATACACATTGGGAAGCCACCACTCTATGATATTAAATAAACTACCTGATGGCATACAGCTGGTACTAGGAGAAACAATGATTCAAGTAAATGAACCTGCATTTCTGTAGGTATACTCTCAGACTGAGAAAAATTCAGGTCATTTTACTTCCCTCTCTTTAACTAGTTTTGATTACAGAGATTTTATACGCTCTCCCAAAATTTGGCCTATTGCGCTGGTATGAAAGTGTTGTGTACCCAAGAAAAGCAATATTGCAGGGTGGAAACCACTTTGATTGGATTATCTCTGCAGAGATGTGGCATGCCCAATTGTGAGTGGGGCCTTTGTTTATCAAGAAGTGACTCCCCCCATTCAAGGTTTGTCTTGATAGTCTTCAATTTCTTGAAGACCATCTATGATATGGCTTTGCTTTTTCATCCAATTTGAGAATCTACACTTTTTAATTAGGTTGATAAGACCATCTGCATTAGATTTTATTATTGATAAAGGTAGGTTTAATCTACTAGCCCTAGGATGAGTGTGCTCATCCTTGGCCAGGCATGGCAATGGGGGAGGTGAGGGAAAGGGATGTAGGGATAGAAAATTATAGGCAGCTATAGTAATAGTAGATAAAATTAATTCCTGAAATAAAAAATGTGAGGGTGCATGGGTAGTTCACTGGTTAGAATGCCCCCCTTTCATGCGGGAGACCTGGGTTTGATTCCTGGACCATGTAACCCCCCCAAAACAAAAGTGAAAATGTTTAGTAACATAGGTCACCACTATGCAGAGTTGATATTTGAAATAACTTTCTACTTGAAATTTTGAGAATGTACACACAGTTTTGATAGTTATTCAAATGGCATTTAAGTTAGTGTTTAATATTTAGAATCTAAGAAACTCTGATATCTGTATCTGTAGATTTTTTCTTTCCTTGCTTTAATTTTAACTGGTTTATGAAACATTGTACAAACAGGCTTTACATTGGTTACTTAGATATTTTATTTAAATATGCCTATGGATAAGTGTGCTGGTTTGAAAGGATGTATGTCCCTTAGAAAAGCCATGTTTTAATCTAAATCCC
>PVIY010046448.1:0-17425 GCA_004026745.1 Myrmecophaga tridactyla | reverse complement strand
ATTTCGAGCAGTGCACCTGGTTGTTCATTTTGCTTGGAAGGAAAACTGGCCAGAGGTGCATTTGTATACTGACCCATGGGCTGTTGCTAATGGTTTGGCTGGATGGTCAGGAACTTGGAAAGACCATAATTGGAAAATTGGTGACAAAGAGGTCTGGGGAAGAAGTATGTGGATAGACCTTTCTGAGTGGACTAAAAACATGAACGTATTTGTGTCCCATATGAATGCACACCAGAAGATGACTTCAGCAGGAGAAGATTTTAATAATCAAGTGGATAAGATGACCTGTTCTGTGGATACCAGTCAGCCTCTTTCCCCAGCAACTCCTGTCATTGCCCAATGGGCTCATGAACAAAGTGGTCATGGTGGTAGGTTTGGAGGTTATGCATGGGCTCAGCGACATGGACTTCCATTCACTAAGGCTGACTTGGCTACAGCCACTGCTGAGTGCCCAATCTGCCAGCAGCAGAGACCCACACTCAGTCCCCAATATGGCATCATTCCCTGAGGTGACCAGCCAGCTACATGATGGCAGGTTGATTACATTGGACCACTCCCTTCATGGAAGGCGCAGCAATTTGTTCTAACTGGAATAGACACATACACTGGATATAGGTCTGCATTCCCTGCATGCAATACTTCTGCCAAAACTACCATCTGTGGGCTTACAGAATGCCTTATCTATCATCATGGTATTCCACACAGCATTGCTTCTGATGAAGGACACACTTCACAGCAAATGAAGTGCGGGAATGGGCACATGCTCATGGAGTTCTCTGGTCTTACCATGTTCCCCATCATCCAGAAGCAGCTGGATTGATAGAACAGAGGAATGGCCTTTTCAAAACTCAATTACGGTGCCAACTAGGTGGCAATACCTTGAAAGGCTGGGGTGCTATTCTCCAGGAAGCTGTATATGTTCTGAATCAGTGTCCACTGTATGGTGCTGTTCTCCCATTGCCAGGATCCATGGGTCCAGGAACCAAGAGGTGGAAATGAGAGTGGTACCACTCACTATTACCCCTAGTGATCCAGTAGGAAAATTTTTGCTTCTTGTCCCTGTGACCCTGAGCTCCTCTGGTCTACAGGTTTTAGTTCCAAAATGGGGAGTGCTTCCTCCAGGAGAAACAACAATGATTCCATTGAACTGGAAGTTAAGACTGCCATTGGGTGACTTAATGCACTAGATCAACAAGCCAAAAAGGTGATTACATTATTGTCTGGAGTAATTGACCCTGACCATCAGGAGAAAGTAGGACTGCAACTACATAATGGACATAAAGAAGAGTTTTCTTGGAATGTAGGAGATCCCCTAGGGCATCTTTTAGTATTACCATGCCTGTGATTAAAATCAATGGAAAACTGCAACAACACAATCCAGACAGGACTACCAATGGCTCTGAAACTTCAAGAATGAAGGTTTGGGTCACCCTACCAGGCAAAGAACCAGTCAGCTGAAAAGCTTGCTGAGGGTAAAGGGAACATGGAATGAGTAGTGGAAGAAGGTAGTGATAAATATGAACTTTGGCCACCTGATCAGTTACAGAAACAAGGACTGTAATGCTGTTTTGTTCATGTTTTACTATTTAAGTTGTAAGATATCAAGTTTAAGAATGAATGTTGCCCAAGGATTTGTGCCCTATTCTGGAGAGATTTAATGTGTTTCCAGTCATATGCAGGACAGTTCAGTATTGTCAGGTAAAATAAAAAAAAATGTGTGTTTTAGTGTTTTTAATTGGAAATTGGGTATGGTTTAAGGTGATATATATAGCTGCCAAGTTGACAAGGGGTGAACTGTCATAGTCAGGGACATGTGTCAACTTGGCCAAGTTGTGGTACTTGTTTATCTGGTTGGGCAAGTGCTGGCCTGTCTGTTGCAATGAGGACATTTCATAGAATTAGATCATGATCACGTCAGCTGCATCCACAGCTGATTCCATTAGTAATCAACCAAAGGGGAATGTCTTCTGCAATGAGTGATGCTTAATCCTATCACGGGAAGCCTTTTAAGGAAGATTCAGAAGAGATAGGCTCTATTCCTGCTTCGGCTGGTGAGCCTCTCCTGTGGAGTTTGTCCAGACCCTCCACAGGAGTCATCGGCTTCACAGCCTGCTCTGTGGATTTTGGACTCTGCATTCCCGCGGTCACGTGAGACACTTTTATAAATTTTATATTTGTGAGTGTTCCCTGTTGATTCTGTTTCTCTAATACATGGCTAAATTTGTTTCAAAGTCACTTTGATTGAATGAATAAAGACAAGTTTCTTTAATGAGCAATGATAACAGTATAAATGAAGGGTTTTTTAGGGAATAAGTTTGAGAACTGCAAATCCAATCCAAGTAATTCTACATCTCTAGAATTAAGATTATGAGAAACAGACTCTCCATGAGCTACAGGAGAATGTGGAGGCCAGGATCAATCAATCAGGCCCAAGCAAGAGCAATTAATCAGGCCCAAGAAGGGAAAGTCCCCACAACATTGGGGCGGAATGTCCCCAAGAGTTAAACAATAACCAATGTTAAGAAACCGAGAGAACAGGATGTGTTTTGGCAACAGCTAACAGCATTTTTCTGCTTCTATGATACACTTGCTTGCTAGCAACTGCAAAACCACCACATAATTTTAGCCTTTATAAGCACACCTTGAAAACCTCTAGGGGCTGCTCTATGAATCTTCCTTCTTGGAAGTTTCTGAGGCACTCGCCGGCTGACTAATAAAGACTCCAAATTGGCTTGCAGTTTTGAATGGTGTAGTCTCTCTTTCGGTGCATCCCACAACAGAGAAGTCACTGACAGTCAGTAAAAATATAAAGAATATCATGATTAGAAGAGTTATGAGAAAGCTGATAGATAAATCAGGTAGACGCATGTAATAGGAGGTCATTTTTTTCCTTAAGGGGACAAGATTTCACCTGGTGCTTTGCTTCTCTAGGAATATCTTCTATAATCCCTTGTCTTTATTGAGATTTTTCAAGGATGCCCTTTATCAGAACAAGGAAGTTTCCTTCTATTCCTATTTTTCTGAATGTTTTTATTTTTATTGTGAATGAGAGTCAAATCTTTAAAATGTTTTTCCCACATCTTAATTAAGCTAATATGGAAGATTTGCACTGACCAATTTTCAAATGTTAAACCAACTTTGCATCTCTGGAATAACACCCACTTGTTCATATATTATATTCTTTATGTATTGCTGGATTCAATTTCCTTAAGTATACTTAAGGATGTTTATATCTATGTAATTTTATTTTCTCATAATGTTCTTGTCATGCTTTAGTATTAGGGCTATATTAATCATATAAAAAAGGTGGGAAGTTTCCTGTCTGCCTCACATTTGTAAACAGACTAGTGATACCTGCTGATTGGAAAATACCTTATTTATTAAGAACCTTTAGAAGGAAGTTCCCTTAAGAAAGGATGGCCCTTATGGAGAATGTTATGTAAGCTAAGAAAACTCTCTTGGGTATAAAATGTCATTGTTCATAATTTAACACTCCGCACTGCATGAGGTAACCTCACAGATCTCAATTAGAGTCCTCCTCTTTCATTTTGGGCCAGAGGTAGATGTCCATTGTGGGAAAGATGGGCACAGAGGGCTGTCTTTGATTTCTGAAGTGATTCACCTGGGCCTTTTTTGTGTGTGTACCCTTGAAAGTATTACTAAAGTTTGGAAAGATTCTGATTCCTATGAGTTTGATTTGATGATTCTAATCCTGTTTTAGCTCAGAAGGATATTCAGATTTTCTGTTTCCTTATGTGTCAGATTTGGTATTATATTTTTCAAGGAATTTATTCATTTCAACTAATGCACTGTTGAACACAGTAGCCACCAGCCAAATGTGGTTTTTTGAATTTAAAATTAATTAAATAAAATTGAAAATTCAGTTATTTAGCTGTACTAGCCACATTTCAAGTGCTCAAAAGCTGCATATGCTTGGTAGCTACTGTATTGGTGTTGCACAAAACCAGGAACAAGGCTTCAAGCCTCCAGTAACATTAAATGGAAACAGAACAAACTGGGGTCAAAGCTCTGAAGTTTCAGAAAGTAGGTTTTATTCATCTATGGCCATAGAACTCACCTGAGTAGCCTCTGAAAGTCTGGGTCCTGAACAGGGTCTGACACCAGACTTTATAGATAAAATGGCTGATTTGGAACAGGGGTTTTCCCAATATGGCAACTGGCAATGCTTGAGGGATATTATTGGTGGCATACTGGTGATCAGATCCAAAAGGATTGCAAAGCTGAGTTTATGGAAGCAGATGAGTGGTTACAGGGGCCGGAGCTTCACAGGGACTTCTCTTCTTCTGCCTACGTGCAATTTTGACCATCCTCGGGGCCTGGGAGACTTTTCAACGAGGAAATGGCCAGAGTAAACAGGGGCCAGCCTGCTGCAATAGGAAGTGGCTTTAACTTCTTGTTGGACATACCAGACTGCCTGCAATATCCCCCCCCCCTTTAATGCTTGCCCATACCAGTGGGCAATAGTATCATCTATATTTTATCTTCTTCTTGTTGCAAGTACTGGTATGTCCCAATCTGAGCTGGGCATGGGAAACAAGGTAGCCATGCAGGGTTTTTGCCTCTGCAAAGTTGGGGAGAGGGTGAGGGTCTGTGCCCCACCTTTGTTGGCCCCAAGTTTTCTCCTGGTGGCCCCTTTGTGACTGTGCCTGTCTTATGTTGTTCCTTCCCTGAGGAATCTTACTTGTCTTTGGATAACCAGCCATCCTCTGGGGCCAAGCAGGGTGATATGAGGTGTACAAGTGAGGGAGGGGCAATGCCCTCTGAGAGGGTCTGATCTGTCTTCTCGACAGCCTATGCCCCTTGGCTTCCATGCCCAGCACCTGCCTTAGGATTCCCTCACCTGATGGCAGGGCCCTGGTTATGGTCATATGTTTTGGGAACCCAGTATTTTTTCTCCAGTGAGGGCCCAGCTCATAGCTTTGGGCAAGAGACAAACTGAATGGCACCAGCTCCCAGGAGGCCTCCACCTCAGCACAGCCAAGAGCTCCCCACTGATCTCGTATACATTGCACTACCAGGAGGGTCACACCAGGAAAGGTGTCAGATTTGGTGGGGGGTAAAACTGTACATGTGTGGAAGGTCATATGAACTTGGAAACTGTTTCCCTTTCTAGGGGTTATGGTGATAGCATTGCCACCGTAGAGTAGCAAACAGCACCGTAGTAGTGCTGTTTGCACTAGTGAACCTGGTAAGGTGGGACTATAGCCTACTGGGGGACCTTCCTTTAGAGTGCATACAGAATAATGCAGGTCTGAGAACTGCCCTGGCATGAATACTGGTTATAGTTTCCACCTTTTTCCCAACATAAGTGGTCTTGAGGCATGCCTAGCATACATCATTCCCCTTGGAAGGGCTTATGATCATGCTGAGCAGAAACAGAGGAGTGAGGCTCATGGTGCTGGCTATGGGGAGTGCCACCACATGAACGTACAATTAGCCTCAGGGAAGAAATTGAGACACACTCTCTGGGCAGCAGCTAGGAAGGGGGAAGTTACCTGGGTAAGAGGGATCCCAGCAAATTAGAGTAAAGTTGGTTTTCAGGAAGAACTCCAGGTGATCTATTTCCAGGAGGGCTCAAACTGCTAAATGAAAGACAAATGCAAAGAGCAAGAAAAGACAATTAGTCCACAGACCTGGCAGGCAAGATGTCCATGCAGTGATTCCTCAATCTTCAGCCATGTGTAGATCCATCAGCTTCCGGTGTGACTGAAGCAGGGCTCGGAGGTTTCCTCAGGTTTCAGCCATGTGTTGACTCGCTGCCTCCAGTGAGCTAAAGCAGGGCAACGATGGTCATTCAGGCCTCAGTCACGGGCTGGTCAGCTGATCTCAGTTGCAATGGAGAAGGATGCAATGGCTTCCAGAGAATGATGTGCGTCGGGTGTTCAGGATCAGGGGTGCACTCCCAGGGGTCATCTGTCATGGCCCTCTTGACCCAAGAATGGTGAGTCCACTGGATGATCTCTACAACTCTGACAGCTGTTGGGGTTACTAAAACAACATGGTAAGGACCTTTTCACTGAGGCTGGAGGGAGCCTTTTTTTCCAGTCTTTTACCCACACCAAGTCCCCTGGCTCAAACTCATGTAAGGGAGGGTAGATGCTAAAGGGTTCAGGTACTGCTTCCAACACCTTCTCTTTTAGCTCACCTAAAACTTTTCCTAACTTTGACTATAATTTCCTTTTTCACAAACCTTCAGCAACTTACTATATTTGTTCAGGCTTTGTCTTACATTTTCCTCATTCTGTAACAACCGTTTATTATATCTTAGGACAAAACTACTCCCTTTTTCCTTTTAGTAAAAACATGTTATGTCTTACATCATTCCAAATAGGAACCCTGTACAATTTAAGCCTTAACTTCCCATTCCCTATCCCTACCTTGGTAATTAATATTCTAGATTCTGACTCTATGAGTTTGCTTATTCTCATTATTTCATATCAGTGAGATCAAACAATAATTTGCCCTTTTGTGACTGGCTTATTTTACCCAACATAATGTCCACATGGTTCATTCATATTGTCACATATATCAGAACTTCATTCTTCTTTACACTGAGTAATATTCCATTGTATGTATTACATTCCACGACTTGTTTATCCATTTGTAGGGTAAAGGATACATGGGTTGCTTCCACCCTTTGGCAATTGTGAATAATGCTGCTATGAATATCTGTGTGAAAATATCTGTTCAAAGCTCTGCTTTCAAATCTTTTGATATATATCTAGTACAGGATTCCTGGGTCATATGGTACTTCTGTTTTTTTTTTTTAACTTTTATTAATAAAACCAACCAACATGCAATATGAACATGCTTTTTTTCATCACATAGTTGTATATTCATCATCATGATCATTTCTTAGAACATTTGCATCAATTCAGAAAAAGAAATAAAAAGAAAACAGAAAAAAATTCATACATACCATACCCTTTACCCCTCCCTTTCCTTGAGCACTAGCATTTCAATCTACTAAATTTATTTTAACATTTGTTCCCCCTATTATTTATTTATGTTTAATCCATATGTTTTATTCATCTGTCCATAAGGTAGATAAAAGAATCATCAGACACAAGGTTCCCACAATCACACAGTCACATAGCAAAAGCTGTATCATTATACAATCATCTTCAAGAAATATGGCTATTGGAACACAGCTCTACATTTTCAGGCAGTTCACTCCAGCCTCTCTGTTATGCCTTAACTAAAAAGGTGATATCTATTTAATGCATAAGAATAACCTCCAGGATAACTCTCAACTCTGTTTGGAATCTCTCGGCCATTGACACTTTCTTTTGTCTCATTTCTCTCTTCCCCCTTTCAGTCGAGAAGGTTTCTCAATCCCTTGGTGCTGAGTCCCAGCTCATTCTAGGATTTCTGTCCCGTGTTGCCAGGCTCTGGGAGTCATGTTCCATGTAGAGAGGGGGAGAGCAATGAGTTTGCTTGTCATCACAGCACCAATTTGGTCACATGAAAGACAACATGATATTTGTGGCCACTTAGTAATTTATAGGTTCATATTCATGGACAACACAAACTTCAGTGATATAAAAACAGATTTTATTAGGAAAGTAATTAAAGAAAATAATTAAAAGTTAGTAATTAAAAGAGTCTTCAAAAATAAAGCATAGTTACAGCACCAGATAAGATGGCACCAACACAGAAGAGAAGTGCTGGAGAGTTTTAGAAGCAGCATTCCAACTCTCATTAGTAAAAAATCCACAGCAATCTTGGAGACAGCATTCAGAGTCTCCTTAGTTAAGATCCACAGCATAGCATAAGATTCTGATGAGGTGCTCTCCCTCTCTAATAAGATTCTTCTCTCCCTTCTTCTTCTTTTCCTAAGTTTCTCCTCTTTCTTTCTCTAACTGCTTGCATTCAGGGTTTTTAAAATGATATTTTCACACAATAGTGGCCAAATTCCAATCAGCTTATGTGACCAGGCTCAGTTTCTTCCTCGGGGAACTAGCTAGGGACCAAGAGGAGCTTCCTTGGATCTCAATATCTTTATTAAAGTACACCTGCTTCTGAAAGGATAGCCAGTCCTCCCAGCTAGAGTGCACATTTCAACTGTTTCTTACCAATGTACACAATGGCAACATCAGTTATACAGAACAGAGTCTATGAATTTATTTTTTTCTCTACTACGTTATAATTTCCTTAAGACAGGAATGATGGCTTATTAATGTTTGTTTTCTTATTAGTGTTTAAGCAGTACATTGCATATAGTAGGTCCACAGTTTTCCAAATGCATACATGAATGAAATGATGCATATATATAATGCCTTATACTTTTTACTATAAAGAATGGTTGTGTAACAGGGTAGTCTTAACACTTCCTTGGTAGACTATGCAAAATCTTGTATCAACACCGTTACAGGCCTGTTTGCTTGATGAGATAAATTTTAAAACCCCTACACATATGTTCTCCTCTTACTCTGAAATGCAAAAATTTTAATTAATATGACAGAGTAATGATAAGCCATAATACAAGAGAATTTCTTTTTATCCTCCTCAAAAGTGGTCCACTTTAATTCACAGTTTCCCAAGTCAGCTGGGGGTCAGTTTGACTCCCTACTTATCAGTAAAAGCTTTCTTAAAGTTGGGCATTATGCACTGCAATAGTGTCTTGCTGACTTACCCTCCCATACCAGTGGTGCCAAATATTATGGAGAGGGCTTACAGACAAACAACAAAGGGTTTTGAACAAACTGTCACTTTCTTCAGTCTGGTCTGGCTCTTAGTAGGGTCTCAGGAACCACAGGGTCCAAATTCAATCATGGCCTGGTGCATGACTCCTGTGGCCCAGGACTTCCTCTCATTCACATGATCACATTCACAAACTCAAACACCCCTCCTGCACCACATTTCCCAGAAATGAACCTGAAGACTTCATTTCCCCTGGCCCTCCAACTCTCCCTGGAGAGTCTCTGCAAGGTGATCAGGCTCCTCTTCCACTCAGTCTCCCCTGGCCTTTTATAAGTGGGTTGAAACTGACACAACTGGGTGCTTACCAGTCAGATGGGTGGTGCTCCCAGGAACCTGATTCCAGAAGCTGTCCTGGATCTGTCATCACTCCAGAGGTGATGAGTGCCCTGGCAAGGGAGGTAAGGAATCTGAAAGATGGGGAAAAGTTCCATTGGCAGCACTGGATCCACTGGGTCTCCAGCCTGGGTGATGCTGCTGCCACAAGTGAGGGAGGTGAGAATATCACCGGCCTCTCAATCCCAGATGAGCCCCCAGAAATGTTGCACAAACCAGGAACAAGGCTGCAAGCTTCCAGGAATGTTATGCAGAAACAGAACAAACTGGGGTTGAGGTTCCGAAATTTCAGGAAGTAGGTTTTATTTATCTATGGCCATAGGACTCAGCTGAGTAGCCTCTGAAAGTCTGAGCCCTGAACAGGGGCTGACACAAGATTTTATAGACAAAATGGCTCATTTGGGATAGGGTTTTCCCCAATATGGTAACTGGTGATGCTCACGGGAAATGATTGGCTGTGTGTTGATGATCAGACCCAGAAGGATTGCAAAGCTGAGTTTACAGAAGCATATGAGCAGTTATGGGGGTGGGGGGTGCTTCACAGGGACTTCTCTTCTCCTGACTACTTGCAGTTTTGATCATTCCTGGGGCCTGGGAGACTTTTCAAAGAGGAAATGGCGCGAATAAACAGCGGCCTGCCTGCTGTAACAGGAAGTGACTTTAACAAACAGGGGCTGCCTGAAACATCGGGAACCTGTAGACTATAGAACATTACCACCATTTACAGATATTTCTACTGGAAAACAGTTCTAAGTTGTTGAATTAAGGGCATAAATTTGTGTTTTCAATGCCTCTATGGTCTAAATGTTTATCATCCTTGTTGGTAATATCACTTTTGCTTTCTCTTGATTTAGTCTTGCTGTTTGTCTCTGTTTTTTAAAGGAGCGAATTTTGGGCTGTATTGGTTTTCTCATTTGTTTACTTCCTATCATATTGATTTCTGCCCTACCTTTGCTATTCTCTTTTTTCTTACCTTGGATTCCATTTGTGCCTTTATTGTGGATGCTTCTCTAAGTGGATGCTTAGATAACTGACTTTATACATTTCTTCTTTTCTAACTGTGGTATAATGAAAAAGTTGGCTGGTTTTTGTTCTTAGTTTGTGGGGAAGCAACCACTGAATCTTTGGAATTTCCTGTGACAGGAGTTGTATTAGTTAGGGTTCTCTAGAGAAACAGAATCAACAGGAAATGTTCATAAATATAAAATTTATAAAAATGTCTCACTTAATCGTGGGAATGTAGAGTCCAAAATCTGTAGGGCAGACTGTGAAGCTGACGATTCCAATGGAGGATCTGGATGAACTCCATAGGAGAGCTCACCAGATGAAGCAGGAAGGAAGCCTGTCTCCTTTGAATCATCCATAAAAGGCTTCCCATGATTAGATTAAGCATCACTCATTGCAGAAGACACTCCCCTTGGCTGATTACAAATGGGATCAACTGTGAATGCAGCCGACGTGATCATGATTTAATTATATGAAGTGTCCTCATAGCAACAGACAGGCCAGCACTTGCCCAACCAGACAAACAGGTACTACCTCTTGGCGAAGTTGACACATGAACCTGACCATGACAGTGTACCCCTTGTCAACTTGGCAGCTATGGACATCACCTTAAACCATACCTAATTTATAAATAAAAAACACTAAAACACACTTTTTTCTTTCACCTAATACTCAACTGTCCTACATATAACCAGAAACACATTAAATCTCTCCAGAATAGGGTGCAAGTCCTTGGGTAATATTCATTCTTAAACTTGATATCTTACAACTTAAATAGTATAACATGAACAAAACAGCATTACAGTCCTCATTTCTGTAGCTAATCATGTGGTCATAGTTTATATTTATCACTACCTTCTTCTACTACCCATTCCATGTTCCCTTTACCCACAGCAAGCACATCAGCAGGTTGTGGTTCTTTGCCTGGTGGGGGTGACCCAAACCTTCATTCCTGAAGTTTCAGAGCCATTGGTAGTCCTGCCTGGGTTGGGTGGTGGCAGTTTTCCATTGATTTTAATCACAGGGCATGGTAGTACTAAAAGATGCCCTAGGGGATCTCCTATATTCCAGGAAAACTCTTCTTTACCTCCATTGTGTAGTTGCAGTCCAATCTCCCCCTGACAGTGAGGGTCAATCACCCCAGCTGTCATGGTCAGATTCATGGGTAAACTTGGACAAGTGGTGGTACCTGTTTGTCTGGTTGGGTAAGTGCAGGTCTGTCTGTTGCTATGATGACATTTCATAGAATTAAATCATGATTACATTGGCTGCATCCACAGCTGATTCCATTTGTAATCAGGAGATTACAGCCAAGGAGAGTGTCTTCTGCAATGAGTGATGCTTAATCTAATCACCGGAAGCCTTTTAATCAGTACTCAAAAGAGACAGGTTCTCTTCCTGCTTCAGCCAGTGAGCTTCTCCTGTGGAGTTCCTCCAGACCCTCCACTGGAATTGTCAGCTTCACAGCCTGCCCTACAGATGTTGAACTTTACATGTGCATGGTTACATGAGGCACTTTTATAAATTTTATATTTATGAATATTTCCTGTTGATTTTGAAGCTCTAGAGAACCCTAACTAATAAAACTTGGTACCAGGAGTGGTTCCAAGAACCTTAAAAATGAGTTTTTATGAATAATTTTCTACTCTGACTAGACTCAAAGGCACTAAGAACTCGGATTCCCATAATCAGAATGACACTGCCAATTCATGGAGTGAGTTGGCAAAAGAGATAGTCAAAATATCACCATTCGATTCTTCTAATGCTTCACTTGTATGAAGCCAGGCTCTGGGAGATAATGTTTTTGACATCTTTATGGAGTTTTGTGGAAATAGGAGGTATAGAGATGTTGGCTGGTATTTGTTAGATACACTGGACACATTAATGAGTGAAAGGGATGGGCTTAAGGCTTCAAACAAGAAGATTAAGCACCATCTGACAGATGGAGACGTTTCTATGAGTGTCCTGAAGGAAAATCTTATTTCCTGTAGCTATAGACTTGAGATCTCTGAAAATCAGACTCAGAATCTTATAGTTAGAGTGGCAACTTTACAACGTAAACTGAAACCTCAATCTTGCAGGGTGTCTACTGTTAAAGTGAGGGCATTGATTGGAAAGAAGAGGGCACTGATTAGAAAGACCCTGAAAACTGGGATGGCGACATATGGATTGATAATGACGTTGGAGGTGAGTTTGAAACCGTAGGTCATGCTGAGTCTTCTCTAGATAACCCTGTAATAGTCTGCCCTGAGGACATAGCCACCCCACCTCCAGTCTGCCTTGAGAAGTTGGCCACTCATCTTTCACCTGAAAGGATTAGCCCCAGAGTGATTAATCCTGTTTCACCAGGGGAAACTGCAAATGAATGCCCTGAAGCAAATGGCTTTGAAGATATTTCTAATTAAAAAACTGCTAATGCCTTTTCTAACCCCTCAAGCTATAACATTGAATGCAGAATCTCTGCTTAGTGGGCCCATATCAATAAATTCAGCCTGATCCAGCCTTATATTCCTCCCACCATTATCCCACACCCTTAAAATCCATTGGCGCAAATATTCCCCTGATTTCTGTCTAAACAGATTGGAGAACTCATGAAGTTTTTTGGAGTATAACATACCTCCTCATGTTTAATACATTGGATCTCACCTTTAGAGGCCTGTTGGGACTTTAGTTATGGGTCTGGAAGAAATGAGGGGTGGTGGTGGTGGGTCATCAGAAATATTGTAGGAGGGGCCAGATGCAGCAACTTATCCTTCATCTTAGAAGGGATATCTCAACATACCCCACACCACTGGAAATTTCACTTGAGCTGGAAGGACCCTGTATTTTTGTTGGATTTATCTCCCATCTTCCAACATGCAAATGCCTTACCAATGAGTCTAGAGTAGTTGCTACTTCTTGCTTACTAGGTCCAATCAACATGATATCATCAATATAATGGACCAGTGTGATGTCTTGTGGGGGGGGAGAATCAATCAAGGTCCCTGCAGACAAGATTATGACATAGGGCTGGAGAGTTGATATATCCCCGAGGTAGACAGTGAAAGCATATTGCTGACTTGCCAGCTGAAAGCAAACTGTTTCTGGTGGTCCTTACTAATAGCTATTGAGAAAAAAAATTTGCCAGATCAATAGCTGCATACCAGGTACCAGGAGATGTATTGATTTGCTCAAGCAATGATACCACAACTGGAATAGCAGCTGCAATTGGAGTGACCACCTGGTTGAGCTTACCATAATCCACTGTCACCCTCCAAGACCCATGTGTTTTCTGCACAGGCCAAATAGGAGAGTTGACTGGGGATGTGGTGGGAATCACCACCCCTGCATCCTTCAAGTCCTTAAGAGTGGCAGTAATTTTTGCAATCCCTCCAGGAATCTGATATTGCTTCTGATTTACTATTTTGCTAAGTAGGAGCAGTTCTAATGACTTCCATTTGGTCTTTCCCACCATAATAGCCCTCATTGCATGAGTTAGAGAGCCAATATGGGGATTCGGCCAGTTGCTCAGTATGTGTATTCCAATTATGCATTCTGGAACTGGGGAAATAACTACAGAATGAGTCCAGGGGCCCACTGGACCCACTGTGAGATGGACCTGAGCTAAAACTCCATTGATCACTTGACCTCCATGAGCCCCTACTCTGACTGGTAGACCAGAGTGATGTTTTGGGTTCCCTGGAATTAATGTCACTTCTGAACCAGTGTCTAATAATCCATGAAATATCTGATCATTTCCTTTTACCCAATGTACAGTTACCCTGGTAAAAGGCCATTGGTCTCCTTGGGGAAGGCTTGGAGGAAGATTAACTGTATAAATATTTGGCAGTCTACCAGGGTTCTCCCCCAAAGGGACCTGGTCTCCCTTCATTCAAGGGGCTCTGGGTCTGTAAACTGTCTCAGATCTGTAAATTGATTAAGGGGCCGTGATTCTGTGTTTTTGTAGTTCAGGTTAGACTTCTGTTCACTTGACCTAGAACTCTTATGTTTATACAGTTTGAACAAGAATTTAGTAGACTGCCCATCTATTGTATTTCTAGGTATCCCACGATTTACTAGCCAATGACACAAATCTCTGTGAGTCATATAGTTTTGACTCCTGCTTTGAGTTTGCTATTATAATAGCCACGTCCACCATGTCTTTGGCAATTAAGTGCTGCCACCTGGCTTCTGCCAACTTGGGATCCGGTTATCCCCATCCCCATTGTGTTTAAGGATTCCAGCTCAGTGACAGCAGTTCCCACAGCAATGTCTGACCTACAGAGAAGTGCAACTACAGAGCTCTTCAGGGATGATGGCGCTAGTCTCACAAGCTTATTTCTCATTGTTCTGGTAAAAGGTGCATCCTCTGGACATTCTTGGGGTGTAAGATCAGGCTTTGCATGATAAATCCACTCTAACATTCCACTGTCTCTAAGCCTTTGGATCCCCTTATCTACATTATACCAGGACAGTTCTGACATTTCAACCTTAGGTAATGCTGGCCACCTTTTGATCCATGTTTCAACCAACCATCCAATCTGCTAATGCCTTTTCTAACCCCTCAAGCTATAACATTGAATGCAGAATCTCTGCTTAGTGGGCCCATATCAATAAATTCAGCCTGATCTAACCTTATATTCCTCCCACCATTATCCCACACCCTTAAAATACATTGGCGCTCATATCCCCCTGATCTCTGTCTATATAAATTGGAAAACTCATACAGTTCTATTGGAGTATTGTGTTCCTCCTATGTGTGATACTTTGTATCTCACCTTTAGGGGCCTATTGGGACTTTAGTCTAGTTATAGGTCTGGAAGAAATAAGGGATGGTGGGGGTGAATCATGAGAAGAATTAGAAATAACTTCCAAGCCATCTGTTTCAGGGCATTCATTTGCAGTTTCCTCTGATAAAACAGGATTAATCACTCTAGGGCTAATCCCTTTAGGTGGAAGTTGGGTGGCCAACTCCTCAAGGCAGGCTAGAGATGGGATGGCTATGTCCTCAGGGCAGACTATTACAGGGTTATCTAGAGAAGACTCAGCATGACCTATGGTTTCAAACTCACCCCCAACATCATTATCAATCCATATGTAGCCATCTCAGTTTTCAGGGTCCCACTCCTTTCCAATCAATGATCTCATTTTAATGGCACACACCCTGCAAGATTGAGGTTTCGGTTTACATTGTAAAGTTGCTACTCTAAGATTCTGAGTCTGATTTTCAGAGATCTCAAGTCTACAGCTACAGGAAATAAGATTTTCCTTCAGGATACTCATAGAAACGTCTCCATCTGTCAGATGGAGCTTAATCTTCTCATTTGAAGCCTTAAGCCCATCCCTTTTACTCATTAATGTATCCAGTGTATCTAACAAATACCAGCCAACATGTCTATACCTCCTATTTCCACAAAACTCCATTAAGGTATCAAAAACATTATCCCCCAGAGCCTGGCTTTGTACAAGTGGAGCATTAGGAGAATCAAATGGTGGTATTTTGACTATCTCTTCTGCCAACTAATTCCATGGATTGGCAGTGTCATTCTGGTTATGGGAATCAGAATCCTTAGTGCCTTTGAGTCCAGTCAAGTAGAAAATCATTCATAAAAACCCATTTTTAAGGTTCTGTTTCTTAAGAACCACTCCTGGTACCAAGTTTTATTAGTTAGGGTTCTCTAGAGCAACAGAATCAACAGGAAATATTCATAAATATAAAATTTATTTAAGTGTCTCATGTAACTGTGGGAATGTCGAGCCCAAAATATGTAGGGCTGGCTGTGAAGCTGATGATTCTGATGGAGGGTCTGGACAAACTCCACAGGCAAGTCTTGCCAGTCAAAGCAGGGAGGAAGTCTGTGTCTTCTGAATCTTCCATAAAAGGCTTCCAATGATTAGATTAAGCATCACTCATTGCAGAAGACACTCCCCTTGGCTGATTACAAATGGAATCAGCTGTGGATGCAACTAATGTGATCATGATTTAATTCTATGAAATGTCCTCACAGCAACAGACATGCCAGCACTGGCCCAATCAGACAAGCAGGTACCATCACTTGGCCAAGTTGGCACATGAACCTGAACATGACAGGAGTGATTTTATTCCTCATGGATGGCCCAGCCAAACCTACAGGCACAGTGTGGGGGCTGACCACTCTGGAAATACCATGTGATTAGGGCCATAGGAGATTTAAGCCACGTTATCAATCCACCTAACCTTTGGGAGAAGGGCACTGTAGATTGAGCTCAACCACATGGGCCTTGATTCCATCATTCATGATGGTAATGAGACCCCATATAAACTAGGGGCACTTGAAGCTCTAGAGAACTTCTATGAATGAGAAAATATATCTTTGTGCTGTGAGGGTGACACATACTGACTCTATATGGAGAGGATATAAAAGCTTGTGTTTGAAACTCTCCCAGAACTTGTCTTATTCATCTCTTCTTTTGGCTTCTTCCTATTTGTATCCTTTTACTATAATAAAGCTATAATCATAAGTATAGTGCTTTCAGTGAGTTGTGTGGGCCATTAGAGTGAATTTTTTACCTGAGTAGTTGTGAGAATCCTCGAATTTGCAGCCAGTTGGTCAGAAGTGAAGGTGGCCTAGGTGGCCTAGGTTCCCAAACTTGTGATCCTCTAGAGGATTGCCCTCAACCTGTGGAATCCGGCCTAAACTCTGGGTACAGTCAGAATCAAATTGAAGTGAGTTACTGCAGTCTTTACAGTTGCTGATTGAGTAGTTTTTTATATCCTTTCTATGAACATAAGCATTTAAAATTTCAAATGTCTCCTTAGGCACATATTTTTGATATGTAGTCTTTTCATTATCATTCAGTTTGTAATACTGTATTTTCTAATTTCCCTTGTGTTTTCTTCTTTGACCCATGGGTTATTGGAAGTGTGTTGCTTAGTTTCCAAATACTGGGGTATTTTCTACATTTCTTATTACTGATAATGAATTCGATTTCATTGTATTCAAAGAAAATATTCTATATATATGATTTCAATCTTTCCAGACTTATGGAGGTATCTTTAATGGCTCAGCACACGATCTATCTTGGGGAATATTCCATGTACACTTGAAAAAAATGTGTATTCTGTAGTTTTTTAAAGTAACTTTCTTTAAGTGTTAAATTTAAGTAAAATTGGTTGGTGATGTCAAGATTTTCTATTTCCTACTTTTGCTATCAATTACTGAGACAGGAGACTAAGACTTATAACTTTGAACAATGTTTCACGTGTTTTGGGCCTTAGTTGTTAGATGCATACACATTTAGAATTGTTTATTTTTAAAAATAAATCAAACCTTTTATCATTATGAAATCACTATCTAGCTCTGGTAATACTCCTGACATAAAGTCCCATATTAATAAAGAAACA